>PVKE010029185.1:0-20431 GCA_004027555.1 Craseonycteris thonglongyai | reverse complement strand
AATTACAGAAAGAGCGTGCCATCACCTTTGCCATGTTCTGTTGTTTAGAAGCATGGCACAGGTCCTGTCCTGCTAGGGAGTAAACACTGGGAGGAAGAAATCAAGGGTGGCTCTGTTCATTACACTAAGTAAGTATCAATAAATGGAACTTCCAACGGTGTCTTTAAATGTACACTCCTAGATATGTAAGAAACTATTTGAATGTGTTTATTATATAGTATGCGAAATGTACCTAAGTGATAGCAAAGTCAAATGCACATGCTAGATTTTCAAATGCTAACCTCGAGTACACTGATGTTTAACCACAATCATTCTAAGTCGGTTTTCTATTAGAGCAATGAAGTCACACACTTTTGTTGCTTGACTGGTAAAGTAGTAGAATTTTAAAACTTTGTAAGTATATTTCTTTGTGATTTGGAAATATAAATCTAATAAATCCCTAGCAGTGACTATTTGTAAATGAATGCATCTATGACTTAGTGACTAACTGATTAAATACATTAATTAAAAAAATAAAAATAAAAAGGGAGGGATGCTTGTAGGGTGCACATGTACACACACAGTTTATGGAGTTTTATAATGATTAAAATAAGTACTATAATATACTCTAATTTGGGTTTCCTAATACCACAAAATCTATTCAATTTTGATTACATATTATACTGACAGACTAAAGGGAAAAAAGCCAAAGAGTATTTTAGTGTGATACATTACAATGAAATGTGATCAGGAGGAAGAAAAAGAAAACTTAAAAGGAAAATAAAAATTGGTTTAAAATATAAGAACAAGCAATACTTCCTTAAGATCTGCATGATAACAAAATAAAATAGCTAAAGCTCTATCAAAATTGCTATGTGTGGTAAGGATTAAGGGGTTATGGGAATTCTTTTTGGGGGTGGGAGGGAGGAAAATGAAAAAAAAACAAGAAAAACAGAAAAAAAGCACCACTGAAATGTGCCAGCAAAAAAAAAAAAAAAAAAAAGACAATAAGAGAAAATTTCCCTCCTCCTACGGAAGACCACCTATTTCTTAATGAAATTCTGAAAAGCTTTACAATTTTGGAGTGTTTTAGGATCTCAAACTTCCATTGAACCTTCCCATTTCTTTGATCTTCATTACAAGCTCTCCAAATTATTCATAATTTGTCATAGGAAACTTTGCAGATTAAAACAAACATCACTTAGGAACAAGTACTGAAATAGGTTTTCTACTGGTTATTGTAGCTAATTCAAAGCTAATTTTTACTGATACTTTATAATTTCAAGACTTTTAAATGACTATTTTCATCTTAATGTGAGCTACAGAAAATTTGTTCTATCTAAACTCTACTTTTTTGTGGTTTCTTCTAAAAAGTGGCATTTATTTGGCTGTATAGTAGTTCTTCGGGTAGTTCATGTTTAAAATATGCTTAATTCATAATAAAGTAAAAGTTTGCATATAAACACAACTTCATAACCAATGAAAACAAAATTTTATGTAATTAGAAATGAATGAGTAGCTCATATGTCAAAAGAATAGTTTCAGGAATAATCTGTTAAGCTAGAATCTTACTGTAAATGATATTTAAAGTCACTTATGCTAAAATGAATTTGTGATGTCCTAAGTTTAAGAAAAATATATCTCGGTAAAAAACATTTCAAACTTTTCAAATTTCATTAAAAATTATGGAACATGAACACTTTCAGTATTCCTAGATGTAATAATCCTAAGTAAGAGTTATTACATTTCTTATCAAACATCCTAGTACATATCATATATATTTTATATAAGAACAAGTCAATGTCTTTCATGAGAATACTGTGGGCAGATTGAGAGGAAACCAGCAAAAATTAAGTATTTAAATTATATTGAGTATTTAAAATATATTACAGTATATGTGTTTATTAATTAATATTTACAGTAGTATTTTAAAAGACTGAATCATAACCATAAATATAGAAGCTTCTATTCATTTGATCCCTTTCTTTGGGCCAGGCACAATATTATATATGTCATCACTTTTATTGTTGGAAATAATCATGAATACTTTGGCTTGTTAAATAAATAACAAGTTAAAAATAAAGCCTTTATCTCTCATAAAATGACATAATAAAATGAGAGAATAACTGAATGATATAAAATCAACCATTTTCTTAACGTATTTTTTACATTATAAAACTAGTAAATAGTTTGTGCACCTGCTACTAGCAATTTGCAATTATCCATTGCTTGAAATTCTGCAATATGCTTCATAAACCAAAAAGGTAAAGATTGCTATCAAAAGAGATCACAAAATAGAATGCAAGTTTTTGCTTTTCTTTGAGCAGCCAGATGGCTTAAAACTGTTTTTTCTGCAATTGAATATAAAAGAAAAGGAATAAAATCAAATTGACCATTTCAAGTTTACAGTATATTTTATGATTTTTAAACAATGATGGGGAATGTATAAAATTATTAAATCCACATATCACATAGAAGATCTTAAAATAATATATAATATTTAAAGTATATTATTAGCAAAACCTTTGTTTGAATACATTTAGGCTATACATAGACTCTGACAACTGACATGTTGTTTTTGCAAATTATTTGCAAGTTTGTAGAAAGCCAAATGTTCAATTGCTCAAAACTAGAAATTACAAGAACTTAAAAATATATGCCTAGGGGATAGCATTTTAAAAAGCATAACTGAGTGGAGGATGCAACAAGAATAACTGGGCAACCGGCATCTAATTGCATCTTATTCCACTTTCTTTTCCTCTTCTGTTGAGTGGTGGCAATAATAGTAGTTAAATCATTAAGGTTTGCATGAGAATTCAAGTGGCTGCACCAATTTGCATTCCCACCAGCAATGACTAAGCATTCTTGTTGCTCCACATTCTCACCAGCATTTGGTGGTGTCAGGTTTCCAGCAGTAGTATCACAAGGTTGTATGGATTTGAATCTCCCTAATGAGGTAGGATGTGGAGCATCTTTTCAAATAAATGCTTGTTTGCCATCTGTATGATCTTCTTTGGTGAGGTGTCTGTTAAGGTCTGTGGACTGTTTTTCAATGAGATTGTTTTCTTATCGTTGAGCCTTAAAAATTCTTTTTATATTTTGATTTATAGGCCTTTATCAGCAAAAATTTATTGCAAAAATTTCCCCCATGTAATATATGTATTTTTTTTCCTGCCTCCATTTTTTAAATATAATTTACATTTCCAAAACCAACTGATTTTTATAAATCTGGTTTAGTATGACAGCATACATACTGCTCTCCTTATGGGCTATATTTGACCCCGAAAACCGGACTTTATTCATCTGTTGAAGTGCAAGGCAGTTGTCTATGGAATGGCAAGATTTTGAAAACCAATGCAAAAGATGTGTCTCTCTTTAAAGCCCCACCAGTAAAAAATGTCAAATTAAAAATAAATAGAAATTATAATATTTATAATATATCACTTAAATAACCTCTGACATTACTTATTTAGGATGTTTCAATGACAGTGAAAATTTGTTAACAGCTTCTGTAAGTTTAGTGAAATCCAGTTAATTCTTATTATCAAGAAAAGCATACAATATTGGGACATTTCCAGATAAGCATTTTAAAAATACTCTCTCCACAGCACAAGATTTTTTAGGTAAATATTCTAACACTCGTTATTTTATTTTTCTTTAATTGCTTGAATATACAGTTTCTCTTTCCAAAAATCTTTGCAATTTATTGCAATACTAAGAGGTAGTGGCCAACACATTAGTAATAGTTTATATTTTAGGAAAAGAAAGCATGCATGACATTTTTGAATCTTCAAAGTACTTTGAAACATTCTACAAGAAAATTAGTAAGCCTCTGAGTGATCAAAACATTTTCATAATTTTTCAGCTCATTTTTACAGACTTATTTTTTTTTTTTAGAAACAGCTTTGTCAAGGTATAATTTCTACACCATTAATTCAACCATTCTATTTGCACAATTCAATACTTTTCGGTAAATTTAGAGTGATGTGCACCCCACCACAACGAACCAGGTTTAGAACCCTAAAACATATCCTATGACCATTTGCAATAACTTTTCCTGCCCCACGAATTTTCTCATCTAGTGACTTCACAACTAGAGGAAATGGTTCAATCATGTAAATTCTTCTAAGAGACAATGTGAGAAAGAGGTTCATGAGGAGTCTTCTTTATACTTTGCTGTATTTATCACAAATATCACATTAAAAATAATTAGGGATTTATTACATTAAACCCTTTCTTTCTAGGAAAGGTATCTAAATAATATTTATGTTATTAACAAATTAAAATGTCTCATCTTCCTATTTTCATTGACTCATGCGTTGAGAAAGAATGCTATGAAGCACATTTAAATTTTACCCCTATGTAATATTTTGTTTACATAGCAAACTGTACTGAGATTCTTGCTGAGTTTTCTCTTAGAAGATAATAGTCTTTTGAATAACTGAGGCTACAGTAACCTCTCAAATCTTAAATTCCAAGTTTGGGACTGCAGATGATCATCTTAATGCATAGCAAATAAAATACAGAGAGTAAATTATGTAATCTAGAAAGCTGATTTTTTAAAACTTTATTTTCCTAACAGCATACTATAACTCTTAGAACTGAGTTAGATTACTGAACTAAGGTTTACTCTTAACAAGAGACATATTTGATCATTTACAACATTACAGAAAAGGTAGTGTTGGAGAGTTCGCAAATTTATTTAACTATATTTAAGTAAATAAACAAGGCATGGTTTAAAATGCTTAATTATTTTTGAATCACCTATATTTGTTGAAAATAGAGTTTTGCTTTGTATAGGTATATGTAGCCTTTTTCACACACATAAATGCACAGACATACAGTTAATTGCATTAATATTATCTTTAGCCTCTTCTAATATATTTTTATTTACCTATTAATAAAAAAAATCAGAGAACTGCTTGATTTATATCACAATTTGTTGCTGTATGAAATTGAGACTTTTTTGACCTGGCTTCAAAAATTTCCTGACCTTTTTTCAAGATTCAAAGTGCAAGATATCAATAAAAAGGAGACTGACTCAGTGTTCTTTATATGTTTATTGTGAATTAATAGCTCCAGGCTTTCCTTTTGACACAAAATTCATAAATTTTATTAGTTTTATTTTTTCCCTTTGTGTTCACATGTCTAAAAATAATTTGAACACAAGATCTACTTACTCTCTTAGCACATTTCAAGTATACAATACATTATTATTAATTACAGTCACTATGATGTATATTAATTAGATCTGTAGAATTTAGTCATCTAACAACCAAATGTTTGTACTCTATAACCAATACCTCCCCGGTTTCCCCACTCCCAGCACCCCAGCAATTACCATTCCACTCCCTGTTTTCACAAGTTTGACTTTTTTTTCTCTCTATATATATGTATGCTAGCATACATTTTTCTTTCTGTGTCTGGCTTATTTCACTTAACATAATGTCCTCCAAGTTAATCCACATTGTCATAAATGGCAGTATTTCTCAAGGCTGATTAATATGCATACACACATACATATCTCACAATTCTTTATCCATTCACTTAGGACACTAAGTAGTTATGAAAACAGATGGTTTCTACATCTTGGCTATTGTGAACAGCAGTTCCATTCACTGATATCTTCACCCTCATAGTACAGATATTCATAGGTATCTGCACCCCCATAGTTCTAATATCTCTTTAAAACACGGATTTCACTTTTTTCTTTGGGCACATACCCAGAAGTGAGATTTTATTTATTTATTTATTATCTATCTATTTATTTATTTATTTATATTGTTTTTGACAGAGAGAGAGAGAAAGAGACAGAGACAGAGAGAGAACTGAACTGGGCGAACTCCCCAGTTCAGCACATGGGTCCACACGGGCCAGGACCAGGATTCGATCCTCAGTCCCCAGCATTGCAAAGTGAGCGCTTAACCCACTGAGCCATCCCAGCTTCCCCGAGAAGTGAGATTTTAGATCATATAGAAATTCTAGTTATAATTTTATGAGGAACCTCCATACTATTTTCCATAGAGGCTGTGCCAGTTTACATTCCCACTTATAGTGCACAAGAGTTCCTTTTTCTCCATATCCTGGCCAACACTTCTACTTGTTATTTATTTATTTTTTTATATAATAGTTATCCTGAAACAGTGATATCTCAGAGCAATTTTGATTTGTGTCTCTCTCATGATTATGATGTTGAACAGCTTTTAACATACTTTTTGGCCATTTGTATGTTTCCTTTGAAGAAATATCTATTCAAGTCTATCGCCTGCTTTTTTTTTAAGATTTATTTTATTGTTTTTGACAGAGAGAGAGAGAGAGAGAGAGAGAGAGAGAGAGAGAGACAGAGAGAGACAGAGAAAAGTTGGAGAGCCCAGAGCAGTCTCCATATTGCATGTCATCAGTTTTTGACATGGTTTTGTTCCACACAGGTGGGCAGCGGCTACGCAAGGTAGGAACCAGGCCAGGGGTCTCTGGCATGGCAGGTATGCTCCCATGAGCTGGGGGCCAAACCGAGTGCCTCCCACATGGGAAGCTTGACCCAACAAGAACCGAACTGCGGCCACACCCTAATTTAGCATATGGGTTCACGTGGGCCAGGGCCACAACCAGCACTTGATCCTCAGACCATGAGGCTGCACAGTGAGCGCTTCACCCACTGAGTCATCCCATCTTCTCCATCATTGCCCTTTCTTAATCAGGTTATTTGTTTTATTTATTTGTTTGTTTTTGCTACTGAGTTATATTAGTCTCCATAATGTATTGGATACTTGAAATTTGCTAAGAGAGTATGTCTTAATTGTCCTCATCAAACACACACAAAATGAAAATTACATGTGAGAAGATAACTAGGTATGGTAATTAGCTTGATTGTGGTAGTCATTATAAAGGACTGTGGTACCTCTATATCAAAACACCATGTTGTATACTTTAATACATACAATTTTTATTTGTTAATCATACCTCAATAAAGCTGAAAATAAATAAAAATAATTAAAAAATCTCTATAACTGTTGATATGAAAAAATATATATATACACACACACACACACACATACATATGTATGTGTTTTTTTCTGTATGGTGCATAGTTTTAAAGTTAATCAAGGAAGAGGTCCAGGCTGTACTAAACAACAACAAAACAAACATTTATTTGAGCAAAAGGACTGCAAACAGGGAGAGGCAGATTCAGGCAGCAACCCAAACTGTGATCCAAAGAGAACCAAGAAAGGCAGAATTGACAAAGAAAAACCACAAGTACAGGTCCTCTATGTAAATGAAGGATCCTGGCTAGGTAAAAGGGGAGTGGTTAGTTTCAATATGCAAATGAGGCGGTGGAATGAAAACTACAAAGAAGGAAGCAAAGTCTGTATATGTCCATGTAGCCACTGTTGTTCCAGGATGTTTATGGCTCAGCCTTGATTTGAGTTTAGCAACATGTTAACTAAACTGAAAACTGATGCACAAGACATAGATAGGCCCCACTTTCTTTATAGCCTCCTGACTCTATCTTAAGTGATTCTTAGCAATGCTAATTCCATTTTATTTTGTTCTATTATTAGTAATATGGGGGAAAATCAAATATATTGTTACATTAAGTGATTTAATATGTAGTTTTGATATTTAAGTCACAGAACACTATACCAAATGTATAAAACTATAATCTAAACTGTACGGTCATTTTTGTTACCTAATCTGATCACATTTGTTAAAATAATTTATATTTAAATGCATATTAATCACATGATTAATAAATAACTTTTTGTGAGAAAGTGATGTTAACTTTAAAATATTAGTTGAATAATGAAAAAACTTGTTCATGTCTAACGATTGATCACTGTGTTATCTTTCACAGATACTGGGATCTTAACTGAGAAAATTTTGTTATTGCAATTTTTTGTATCAAAAAAGTACCAGGTATGAGAAGGTTTTCCTGGCAAATCGGATTCTCTATTTCTAAGATTCCATACATCATGCTATTTTTTACACCCCTGCTGACATAGTTTCTGATAGATATTCTATTTTTTATTGTTATTTTTCCTCTTTTTCTTTCTTAAGATCTTTAAGACAGATTTCCAAGCCAATGACTCAAGAAACTAAAGTGCCTACTTCTGATCTTACATATGAGTCTGGTCAATTTTGTATTCATCTCTTACAAAATCCTCATAAAGAAGTCATTTTGTACACCTGAGTAACATTTATCTCAGCTCTCTGTTGGCATACCTTCATCCTTGCTTTCAGTGTGGAATGTAATTTGTTCATGAGCATTAGGTGTTGGATTTTATTTTGAATATATTGGCCTATTTTCAATACCAGAGTTAAATTCTGTCTCTACTCCCTATCTCTACCCCAAGAGGTAAATGACTTTGACCCTCTTGAGGGTCTTCTCTCTGCTGGATAGTTGATGAAACATAGACTGGTAATGATTCAAAATGACACCAGCATTTCCATATGCTTCATACCCACCAGTCCTCTACTTCCACATGAATCAACTATGTCCATTCATCCTGGAGTGATTATCTAGAAATACAGCTACCTGCCCACCCCCCATGCTATAGCTCAGCATGACGATTTGAAGAAGAAAAAGTCATCAGGCTGCACCAAATTTGTATTCTGCTCAAACGAAAGTGTATCTGGTTTTGGCTAACTTTGCTGTGGTTTTTGGTCCCTAGATGTTTTAGGTGATTTTCCGTGACTTAAATGTCTACACATTTTGGTTATTTTGCTATCTCTCCTTATTTCAAAAATTAAATAATGACATGAACATACTTTAAATAGAATCAAATAACAATCTAGCATAATGTTTGAAGCCACATCAAAGAACAACTTTATCGAACATTAGGACCATTTAATAGAACAAAGAAAGGTGAACATCAATCAGCAGTCAATGACCACATTATGGATAGAGATTGTAATTTAAAAACCACCTCAACGTGATCAATAGATTGCAAGTAATCTAACATAACTCTAATTTTCCAAAATCGATTAGACAAGGAGGTATAATTAAAGAGACAAGGGTAAGGCTAAAATCGAATTTTGAAAATTGCCTTACATTGAGTTCCCCACTCATTATTCATGTCTCTCAAACCTGTGATACCTCACCAATGACAGACAGCCTGGGTTAGTGACATTTAAATACTGTTTCAATACTGAAGTCACTTTTATTGACTCTTTCTTGCTGTAAGAAAAGGCTGCTTTCTTATCTGGTACATTATCTGGAAGTTTCAGGATATTGTCCATTTGGTTTTAGGACTTGTTCAGCAATTATTATATTCTGTATGTCCCATTATTTTTCATTCTTCTGTTCCAATCATCAAAGTAGAATGCCTGGAAAACCACTCTTGCAAAATTAAAAATTCTTTATACAAGGATTATAGGGCATGATACTCATTTGTTTGTTTAATAAATACCTGTGAACTTATTCTCTAAATATCTATGAAATGTGTATAGAGAACTTTGACAAAGTTAACATTCAGAATGTACAATATTCCCTAACTATAGACAATTAGTGTAGTCTATATTGATAAGAAATTTTAAAATGAATGAGAATAGTACGATGTGAAACAAAAATTCATTTTAATATTTTACTCTATAAAGGCTATTTCTCCAAAGAGTATTATAGAATCTAATTGGCATTCAGTTCATAATAATTTTTAGAACAGTATCATAATTCTACTGTATACAGGTTTAGTTTCTAAAATATATAATATAAAGATAGTTAGATCATATAAAAATAGTTAGATCATATAATGCCAAGTGATTAACTAATGTCAAGTCTGTTCAGTAAAATAACATTCATTAAAAACAATATAAGGGTTAAAAAATAAAAATGTTTTAATTGAAATTTATTATTCACTTGGCATTAGACTATCTCAATTACATTCAGTAAAATAAAAACTCAAAATTAACAACGTAGCCAATCTTTACTATGTACTTACACTCTACAATTCTGTCAAATCAAATAACATACATAACAGTTCCTTTATCTCAGAGCACACATTAAAAGAAACCTTAATCCTTTCTTTGGTTTCAAGACAAACACTTCATTAAAAACTGAAAACATTAAGAAGCCAGGAAAATACAAATTTATATATGTGTGTGAGCACATAAACCCCTAATGTGTACACAATAAACTTAAAGTATGGGAAGCCGGGATGGCTCAGTGGGTTAAGCGCTCACTTTGCAGCACTGGGGACCGAAGATCGAATCCCGGCCCCGGCTCGTGTGGAACCATATGCTGAACTGGGAGCTCCCCCAGTTCAGTTCTCTCTCTGTATCTCTCTGTATCTCTCTCTCTCTCTCTCTCTCTCTCTCTCTCTCTCTCTCTGTCAAAAATAAATAAATAAAAATATATTAAACTTAAAGTATTTTCACGTAACTGATTCTTCACTTTTTTCAGAAACAGGACTCTTCAAAAAACTACTGTATTGTGCCATTTTTTTTAATTGCATTTCTATATGTAGATATGCAGAGGAAAAAACAAATGTTTTGTTACAATGTATGCGTTTAAATCTGAGACAATATGGAGCCTGAACGTACAGAGAAGACCAGTTCTGTCAGATGCAGAAAGTTCGATGTGCTTTGAAGAAAGCAGGCAGCTGGCATCTTCGAAACTACTGGTATATCAGATGCAAGTTTAAAGCAATACGCAACAAATGGGTGTGCTGGGATTCAACAGAATATGACCATTTAGAATTGTACAAAGTCACTTGTCTGTGCCTAGAGGGAAAAGGATGTGTGTTACTCTCTGGAGTTTTACACACTGCCATGTGAGAAGTGCTACAAATCAAATTACAGATTCAACCTCAGAGATATGTATAATTAAGCAGGTTATTAAATTCTAACCTGGTTCCAAAATGAGAGTAAAGTAGCTTTCTACTCATATCAGGGATTCTATGATATAACATAATAGTCATCCTTACAGGATTTATAAAGTTTTAACTTTATATTATAGTCATCATTAGCTATGCTTTTCTTTTTAAGGTACAAAGCAATAAACTCTACTCAAACAGTACTTTTTGTGTGAAATGTCCTCTCTCCTTCCCTGGGAATGGATATGACAAATTGTGACGGGCAAGTAAAGGTGTTCAGCCCAAATTCCCACCCACTGCTCGTTCAATCAAACACCCATCTAGGTACTGACACAAAACAACTTTGCAGATAAAATTAAGGTTACTAATCAGGTGAATTAAAACAGAAAGATTAGCCAGGGCAGTGAGCACTAAAAAGAGTGAGTCAGAGAGTTGCAGGAGAAAAGCAAAGGAGGTACATGGGGAGGTCAGAGAGATTCGAAGTATAAGGACTTGATCCACTGTTATTGGTTTTGAAATTGAGTAAAGAGAAAAAAAAAAAGAAAAAGAAGAAGAAGAATGACAAGCCAGGAAATGTGGACAGCCTTAGGAAGATGAGAATGAACCCTGACAGACAGACAGCAAGAAGATAGGGACCTCAGGTCTAGAGTGCGAGAGACTGAATTCAGCCTGAGGAGCTTAGAAGTGGCTCCTTCCACAAAGCTTCCACACACAGTCTCGCTCCAAGAACACAGCCACACCTGCCAAGACTTCTGATTTACAGAACTGTGAGTGAAATCTAATTGTTGAGATATGTGTGCTGTCTTAAGTTGCTAAATGTGCGGTAATTTGCTAAGGTGGGGTTACAATACAAATACACAGGCATGTACAGTATTAAATGACTAGACAAAGACACACACACTGGCTTTAATAGTAAAACAGTTTATATTATATAAGAAAATAAACCACTGAATAGGTTGTATCCCTTCATTAAAATACTTCTACCCTTTTTTTTTTAAATAAAGAAGACTAAAGAGAGGTAATTAGACATAAAAATAGAAAACATACTAACATTAAAAATTGCATGAGGCAAAGTTAATCAGGCAAAGAAGACTATGTACTCAAGACTGCTGAAATAGAAGAGACTAAACCCTTCACTGAAACTAAAGGCAGGCGGGGTCTTAAGCATTGAGTTGAACTAAAGGAAAAGTTTTGGCTACATTAGCGGGCAGGATGATCAAAGCATCACACTAGGTCACTCCCTGTTTACCAATGCTTTTTTCTGTGAGTAGGCCATCTGTTTGTTAACAACACCTTCAAAATTAGGCTCCTATCCTCCCAAAGATACTGAGGTAGAGGGATGCTATAATATCTCCTTTGATGGGTACATTTTAAAGAGATGGACCCCAGGTCCTTGTGAAAGACTTTTCCTGAGTTGTAAAATTGGCAAAAGGCTGGCAGAAGACATGCATACATTTCAAAGGGGCAGAAGAGGACTGTGTAATGACCAGTTTTGTAAAGTAAATGCTCTATGAAAAGGAGCATCAACCTTCAATAGTCAGGAACAAAGCTATCTAAAAGTGTGGTCAAGCTGAGGGGAACCATCTTGACCAATATTGTGAGGTCTCAGGACTACATTAGACACTTAAATTATACAGTTATACATTTTCATACATTTACACATATTTTACTAGGTAGAAATTATGACCTATATAAATACGTTCAGCTGGGGTGTGCTTCCCATGTGTGAGAGCTCCAGTTTGGTTCCCACTAGGGCATGCTTTGTGTGTGGAAGCCCCTGACTTGCAGGGGCTTGCTTCCCATATAGGAGACCTCCCAACCTGGTTCCTGCCCTGCACAGCCCTGCGCCCACCTATGTGGAATGAAACTGTCAAAAACAAATGACATACAACCACAGAGACCGCTCTGGGCCCTCCCCCTTCTCTCTATCTCTGTCTCTCTCTATCCCGCTCTCTGTCAAAACAATAAAATAAATCTTAAAAAAAAATACATACGCTCAGGTCTGATTCTGAAAATACAACAAATAAACCAATTTAAAAATTGAGAAAATAATTTAATGTCATTGTTTTTCATTACCTTTCAACAAAAGTCTAGTATGTTACTACATATAGCAAGCTATAATGAGATTAAAAATGCATCTCTGGTTTATACTGAGATATTACTAGAGTGTATCAATGAATGTAGTCTTGGGTAAACAGCAGTCAAGTGGTCTTACCATATCCCTGACCCAACAGAAAACATCAAGAAGTCGTGTAGCTCCTCTAGGTACATAAAGGAGTCTCGTCTCAGTTAACAGTTTTATTTGGTGTTTTTAAATTTTCAAGTATTCAGTTTTTCTAAATAGTCATTCCATTTGCAAAGACCTGTCAAAATATTTTGTGGTAAAAAATGCTGTAAAGGTAGATACTATGAAGTAATTAAATAAACACATGCTATAAATCTGTCATATGGCCATAATTTGACATGCAAATATGATTTGTCATCAGAAAATGGAATATTGTACTCTAAAAGTAACATGCAGATGTTGGTGAAGAGCACTTTGAATTAAATTAGCATTAATAAAAAAAAATGAATACCTCCCTAAATATAGAAGATTGACTGATTTATTTTGTTTCTTTTTATTTATTTATTTATTTATTTATTTATTTATTTATTTGATTGTTTTTGACAAAGAGAGAGGGGGAGAGAGAGAGAAAGATACAGAGACAGAGAGAGAACTGAAATGGGGGAACTCCCCAGTTTAGCATATGGTTCCACACGGGCTGGGGCCGGGATTCGATCCCCGGTGCTGCAAAGTGAGCGCCCAACCCACTGAGCCATCCGGCTTCCCAATTTTGTTTCTTAAGTTAATGTATATTAATGTCTTTATCATATTTGGCACAACTGTCATTCCAGTATAATAAAAGGCACAATGCATGAAAAGAATAAGAAAATACATTTTTAAAACAGTAACCATATTTGTTTAAAATGATACAGATGGCATTTTATTTTACTTGTAGCAAATACTGTGGATTCAATTATTATTGCTTGTTACATGTTGTTATGATAACAGAATTTAATGACATTCTCTTTTAGTATGTTCAGAAAAGATGACCCATAACAAAAAGCGTAATATAATCTTTTTCTCATTCATGTTATTCCTACAGTTTTCCTACGACATGTAGGTCATTAATATCACTATACAATCCATTTCCCAATATTGGTAGCTAAGCATTCTTGAATGTATTCTATTTGGCAGGCATTTCTACAGTCTAATGATGTGCTGGCTTACTATGGAAGCCATGGATATTTGTGATGCTATTTATTTAAAAATCTTAAGTTTAAATAAAATGAATCATTCTGTTCCCAGCCGCACTGGCCACTTTGCAAATGCTCAGTTGCCAAGTGCCTGGAGCCACTGTGTGGATAGTACAGATGAGTTAACACTTTATCTATGAGGGTTTCATTACAGTGTCAGGTTAAAAAATGTGATTGTCAAATTAGTTTGATAATGACTACCAACAAGCAAAATATAACCTAACACTTTCCTTTTCATAAATCTAATGCAAAACTCAAGTAGGACAAAAATATGCACGTTTAGTACGCAACTAAAGAGTCTTTGAGACAAGTTACTTATTATATAAGAAAAACATTGCACCGCCAATGCATCTATTATTCTGTGAAAAATCAGTTTTATCTGAATAAAAATCACAAATACCCATCATTGAACTCCTAAGAAGTATATCACTACGGAAATTCCAAGACTCAGCTTATATTATTCTAAATTAATCTAGTTAACATTTCTTCAGTGTTCTTAAACATGAAAACATAATGATTTCCCAATCAATGGCCATATTATTAAATATGCAACTAAATGAGCATATTATTAAATATGCATATTAGATCATTACAAATAGCACACATAACAGCATTTATTTACTTAATGCATAGAAGGGCAATTTAGTGAGATAATAAGCTATATGTATGCTTCTCTAGTCAAAACAAGCTACTTAACAATTCCCAAAAGACACTATGTTGGGCACTGTGGTTAACTTTCCAAATTCCATTCACCCTGTGCCCCAGAGCTATAACAGCAAAATGACATTTGGAGAAATGACCATGCTTATTATTAAATTATAAGCTTCCTGAACTCAGATACTGAAAGTAATCTATATGTTTAATTAGCTTTAGAATTCTTTTATTTGTGTTAAGAAAACATTGAAGTTATTCGATAAGAAATATGATCTGGTTGATTTATTAAGTCAGTAAGAATAAATGCAAAGGAGACAATAAACCATATAAAAATATGAATAAAAGCCAAATTCCTTAGTACATTATGATGCTAAACTAAGAGGAGGAAAAGAGTTTGAGCTTGAGTCAGTGAAAGCCTCATGGTGACAGGACTTGAGATTTGCACAACGGCAAAAGGGTAAGAAAACAAAAACTTTATGTAGATAAAAGAAAAAAAATTCAAAAATATATATATAATGTGATCACTTGGGAACAATGAGGACATTGACCTTAATGGATCAAATGACTGGATAATTCCATCTCCTAAAGTGTTATGTTCATATCAGTTGCTGAGCATTTAGGTTAATAACTTCAAATAACTAGCTGCAAATAACAGAATGCAAATAAAATACTGAGTAATAAATATGAAGAAAAAAGTATTAACCTTTCGGTTAAAATTTTGAATGTTTAAAGCAGATTTTTGAGCATAAGAATTATATGAGAAAAAAGGAAAGGTGTCAGGTTAAGTGACTGAGAAAAGCAAGTACCATAAATATCTGTAGATCATTTTAGTTCAATTTCTTAATGTAGAAGAATGTAGATGAATAAAGAGGCCTTGAAAATAAAAAGAAATTGGAATATATAATATGAATACAATAATTTATTAGAACAGCTATCAAGAAAACTCACTGTAGTAATGGCTTGTTTGTTTCTTTTGATTCTCATTTCCTAAACAGCTTATATTGATAGAATCAGTATCACATATTTTAAAACAACAAATTGTTTACTGTTAGAAATCAAATTAGAATATTTGTACTCTGCCTTAGGCAATTATTTTTGCTCTGCATTTGTACTGAAATAATAATAAAAGTAACCCTATATACACAAAAACATATATACAGATATATATGTATACACAGATATATATTTTTATATTCATTTATATCCCTTTCATGACTCAATGACTATGCTACTTATATCCCAGGCCTCAATTATGAAGCAAAGTATGAGCATTATGAAAAACCTTTTCAATCCTTGAATAGTATATCAAATTATACATATATAATATAATATATATATATATATATATATACATATATAATATGTATATATATATACATACACACACACACACACACACACACACAATATGTAATTCATCCCAAGTGGGTTTTTTTTAATACAAAATTGTGGTTTTCTTTTTTAAAACAAAGTATTGAATGTTTCTGAAATTGCAGTTTACATTTCAATCATCTCAGTACTTGTTTCTACATTTCCATCCTTCAAACTAGATTTATGCTCAACAAGTTAATGTTATTCCTGCTATACAAGTGACTCATTTAAATTACCACATGTAATACAATGACACAAAATTATATAAAGATTAATCAAGAAATCATGTAGTAAAAAAGAAATCAATATTTTTCAATCTCTTTTTCCTTTTTAATCAAAAAGATTGCATTTTCCTATTTTAAAATGATTACAGTGGAAATTGTGTTTTACTCTATGTATTATAACAAGAAAGCCTAAACTTATAAGCAGCACTCTGACACAAGCAGCACCTCAAAATGTTGCCAATTTTTTTCTCAAACACTCAGAATTGACAATCAACCTAACATTTACACTATTCAGTGAGGAATTTTAAGACTGTTTCTAAATTTATAACATTTGAACTGAGGAGAAATGAAGAATACACGTAAACTCTATGTGATTGTTTAGATAATTTTCAGTGCCTCCCTGCCGTATACATGTCTGCTTCCATAATACTACAAGCAATGTCTGTACCTTCTTAGGTCCAATAATACTTGCCTTGGTCAGGTCTCATCTAATGGGATTAAGTTCTGCAAAGCCCAGGAAAAGCTCTTATTATTAACCACAAGCTCTGCCCTCTGTCCTTAGGAAAATAATTAACTGCTCAGGTCACTCCATCTTTTCAATTCCCCAGAGTTTCAACTAGTGGCTACAGGCAGCCCTGCTCTGTCAATTATCCCTAAAATAAACACACAATTTGCAGCCTGTATTTTAAGACAGATCACACAACTGAAATTGCCCAGTGAAGAAAGAAGGCAGAAAAGAAGATGAGTAATCCTTAATTACAATTGGAAATTTGTCTTTAGTATGAAATAAATATCACTGCTAATCAAATAAACTAATTTTGGTCTTTTTTATTCCCCCCTTTTAATTTTATGAGGTGTGATGAATAAGCTAGTGTGGACTAGTGAAGAACACTCCAGAACTTTGTGCAGATCCTAAAACAAACTAAGGGTTTGTTTTTATTTATTTATGCAAATATATCAGTCAAGACTAAAACTCTGCCATTAGGTACTATGTAATAAGTCATTTTTACCAACACTAGATATTTCAAGAGATCTTAGAGCTACCAATTTGCCAGTTTAAACTGCTGGGTGTATAAATCTTCTTGTGGTCCTGAAATGTCAACACTGTTGTAAGTTTTTAAGTTATCTTAGCAAACTTTAACCTTTCTACTATTCCATAATATATTTGATTTTCATGTTTCCAAAAAGGCAGCATTGTAATATTCAATAGTGTCACAGATGTGTCCCTATTTATCTGGCATTTAGAGTACCTAACATAGGAAATAAAATATTTTGAGAACATGGAAGGAAACATTATGCTTTATATAGCACAAATGTCATTGTGAACTATTAGTATTACCATATTTTCTGGCGTATAAGACGACCGGGCGTATAAGACGACCCCCTAATTTTACAGTTAAAACATAGGTTTAGGACTATATTCGCTGTATAAGACTACAGCCTCGGAAGTGGGGGGTAGTCTTATACAGCAAATATAGGCCTAAACCTATGTTTTAACTGTAAAATTAGGGGGTCGTCTTATATGCCCGGTCGTCTTATATGCCGGAAAATACATACTAAAAATGCATTTTATAATCCTTCAAATAAATTATAATGCTTTCCTGTACACTTATATATACACATACACACATATGTGCATCCATACACATTTCAAAGTTTATGAATATACCAATTATTTGACACACCTAATAAAATAAATGAATCATGGCTTAGATGATGAACTTTAGAGGCATGTTGTTCGAGTTCTGATCCTAAATCAATCATTCACTGTTGTTACTAATTAGGGTTTCAACATGTGCCTGGTATCTCCTGTTTGCCCTCTAGATCATAAATTACCCTTCTGAACACTTATTATTGCTTCTAGGAAAGCAATTCTCAAAAGTACATTCTAGTGGTTGCTTATATGCTTATTTGGAGAGCAAATCCTGCTCTCACTGTGGTTGACGCAGCTACTTTCCCAGATGGAACAAACGTACTCTCAGCAGCAGGGATGTTCTGGAGTTCCTATGTAACAGTCACTATCGCACATTTCTTTTAGCTTTCTTTTTCTTCACGTCATGTTGGTAGCAAGGACTCAGCAATGGTGGGGATATTTACAGTATGGAAATCAGCAGAACCAAGAAATCTGGAAGTTTTTACCCCCATCACAGGGGGTTGATTCACCAATGCACACAGGGGCCACAGTGTGTAGACAAGTGTATGACTGGTCTGTGATTTCCTTCTGTCATGAAAATGACAGGGTTGTGTGCTCAGAGGGACAGTCCTATTTTTAGGCACAGATCTGTCTGTCCTGCCCATTGTCCTGCCAACCACATCACTGTCAACTTAGAAAATGCCTTACCTATTGCTTTGATAATGCAAAGGGGTCACATTTTATCATGCAGACATGTATTAATGGGCTCATAGAATCCACTGGTTTTATAAGGCGCCCCAGGTAGCTAGACTGATAGAAAGGGTGGACTGATGAAGACTCAATCTCTTCCTTATACTGAGGACCATATTCTGAGGGTTAGAGTATTTACTGAAAGCAATATCAGCATGTGTTAAAACAACAGCCAGTATTTGATGAGGGTGGTCAACTGTACCCCAAAATGCAAGAATCAATCCAAGATTCAAGGAATGTAGTTAGATGTGGCCCACTCCACCAACACACCTAATACCCCCTAAAGAATTATAGTGATTGTCCTCATGCTCTGAGTCTCAGTAGATTTGAATACCCAGCAACCAGGGGCGGATAAAAGCAAAGATCAAAAGCCAAAGGCCAATGAATTAGAAGTGAGGACAGACTGCCTTCTAGACATTTTGGGTATCACATGTGCCAAAACAGTATTATGCTAAAAATAATGAAGTGGTTGTCATACAAGTAGAAGGACAAAATGAAATAGTGTTTTCTAACATACAAGTCGCACTCTGCTTCTCTTATAATATTACTTAAAAGGTATACAGTAATGATTTAACATACAGAGAAATTAAAACTTGGATTCTAAAAAACTTGCCCTTACACAGCCCTTTTACGGTAGAGATTGGGTTGGAAGACATGCTGTATGTCAGTTTATTTCCCTGGATACAGCTAACACAAAATAATTTCTCGATAACTTCTTCTTGAATTAAAAATGTAGTCTTGCTCTTTTTCCAAATCTTCAAGTTTTATTAATTTCATCAATTTGCTATAACTGAGTGACAACAAACACATTTCAATAAAAGAAAAGAATGATTAATTTTTATGTACTATTAATATTCTACCTGTAGCCCTTCTCTCATTTTGAGAGGTGGCAAAGTTGTTAGGATAATGCTAAATTACATTAAAAGACATTTGCAGTCATCACTATGTTAGAAGTAATAATATAGGACAATTATAATAAAAATAAATGCTGTTACATGCACACCCACTTATTTCTGTGTCATAGTATTAGGGTTGATGGTGAGATATATAAATGTGCTGATATCACATCTTTTGTTAACCTGTGGTTCATTGGGAGTAAAAAAAAAACAAAAATAAACCTCAACCTCCATCAGTGGTAAATGTCTAACAAAGTTGAAAATAAAATAAAGCTTTTCTCAGAGACCTCATCACCTATTCCTTTCTAGCCCTAGGCAAGCTTTCCTCTTATCCTTCAGGCTTTAATAACCCAATACTGTAATTATTGCTTATCATAATTATTGGAGTAGCATGCTATTCTGTGAGCTCTTTCACTGAGACATTAAAATGAGGTCCTGACTACCTCATTACTAGAGAGCTCATGTCACAACATGTCAATGTAAGCATATGACTCTTTAGGTCCAGGCCTGAAGTCAATGTGATAATTGAAAATCTGCTCCTAGAATCATCCATTCCTTCCTCCTCCCCACCAGTATCCATGGTCTATGATGCACATGCTCATCTAAAGAATTCTCCTTTCTATCTCTCTCTTTCTCTTTCTCTCTCTCTCTCTCTCTCTCCCTCCCTCCCTCCCCCTCCCTCCCTCCCTCTCTCTCTCTCTCTCTCTCTCTCTCTCTCTCTCTCTCTCTCTCTCTCTCTCACACACACATCTCTTTTGTTTCAGAATGCTTTACAGGAAAGGTTTCTGTTAGTGTGAAAATGAGCTGGATTTGCTGTGC
>PVKE010029184.1:0-20431 GCA_004027555.1 Craseonycteris thonglongyai | reverse complement strand
TTGGTTTTTCCACATAATTTTCAGTCCACAGGTGGGCACAGGGCTGCACAGGGTAGGAAATGGGCTAGGGTCTCACCCTGGTAAGAACTGAACTGGGGGCACTCCCCAGTTCAGCATATGGATCCACACGGGCCGGGGCTGGGATTCGATCCTCGGTCCCCGGGGCTGCAAAGTGAGCACTTAACCCACTGAGCCATCCAGGCTTTCCCTATTCAATAAATTTTAACTAATTTTATTATTATTATTAATACTTGTGACCTTTAGTTTGTTAGATAATATAAATATCATCAAAAAATTTTAGCACCCTGTGGTTAGACAGAGGAACAGGTGGTTGGATTAATATAGAGCTGATCAAGAAAATAAAGAAAAAAGATAAGAGGGCTATAAAAGTGAGGATGCTGGTAAGGAACTCCTTTCATGACTGTTCTTAGAGATATGGCCAAAGTGGAAGGACAATGAAACCTGGAATAGAATGACTGTCTAAGGACTAGAGAACATTCTCAAGAATAGCAACTTTAATGAGGTAAGGGGAAGGGGCAGGCAAGGATTTGGTGAAGAGGAATGAAAGAAGAAAATAAAAGATTATAATTAGATCAACCACACCTGACATGGAGCTCAGAACATTTCACAGCCTGGAACCATCCCATAACTACTTAAAGACCATCACTCCAGTTTTTCTAACAGGTTGAGAAACGAGCATGGTTACCAGGAGACTTTACATTGTGCCTGGTCAATAATTCTACTGTGGATTTCACCTGGAATGAAGTGTCTCAGGGCTGCTCAGATGTCTTTATCAAACAATAGTTTTTCTATTTCTGTGGCATACTCATTATGAAAAGGAAAACAAAAACAAGAACAAAAACAAAAACAAAACTAGAGTGCCTTTGGTTAAATATTATGGACTTCTTGTCATATGTTATTCACCTTCCTTCAATTTCATGTTATTCTAAATTCCTGTTTCCAGCAACCTAATTTTTCACTATATCTAGAAAATTTTGCTTTTCCCTGTTAATTTCAAGAAGTAAATTTTTTCCTCTAGCTCTAACCCAAGACTAGAGTTCTGCCACCCATATACAGACCTACTTGACTATGTTTAACTGCTTATCTGTTTGTCCAAGTATTACCAAGGTCAAGTCCTCCACCCTTGTTATCCACCAACCTGCTGCATCCCTGCCAATGTCAAGAACATGGTGTCCCTTTAATACTTTGTATTGCTAGTTTAACATATTTTAGCCCGAATGAGTGAATCCAGGTCAAGATACATGTATATCAAGTTATCAAGTCAAGTCAAGTTATCAAGTCACTGATAAATCCCAAAGACATCTCCAGAAATTATTAAAAAACAGTTTGGGAGTGCAAAGTACTATAGATTTCTAAAACTTCAAGAACCTCTTATTCAGCTAATACTGTAAAGGCGATTTATTACTTGTTTTCTCTCTGAAGTTTGAAATTGTCTCAGTTCTATTTCATATTGACCTCCAATATCCCCATGAATCATACTTTACTGTGTACAGCACAAAATCTAATTAGAGACCCTTTAAGTGACAAATGAGACACTGCAGTAAGTAAAATAGCACTTTGGCTTACACTGAACTCCATACCTGAGCGCATAGCCTCTTTCTGAATGTTTTCATAGTCATGCCAGTCTTTTCTTCTCAAACCATCTGTCCATGCATAGAATTGCCCATCTCCCAGGCCCAGTGGAAATGTCTGTGGAAAAGGAAAGTATTCAGAGCATAAAAAGGAGGTATTTCCTTTTGCATGGTAGGTAAAACACAGCCGGGCACATAATAGGCAATCAAAGAATACTTGTTGAAAAAGTGATTCCAAGTATACCGAAAATAAACCTATTGCTTATCACCAGATCAATACACATTTTGATACCTTTGTTTAGGTTTTAAACTAAGAGTATGTATAATTCACAACCCCAAACTAAGAGTATGTGTCATCCACTACCCCTCTCATTTCCCATTTTATTTCATCCAGAGATAGTAATAATTCAGTGCATCACCTTCTTTGAGCGTAAAAGCCCTAGCTATTTTCTCTTGCCCAAAATGTAAATACTAGTAACACTGCAAATTTTGATATTAAATGGAATTAATTTTGTTTATGATTTGTATAGTTTCATTAATTTTGATCAAGTATATTCCAATGGTCTGATAACATTTGCAACCATTCATTGACTGCTCACTATGTGCCAGGTACTACATTAAATACTCTGTATATAGAAGACTGCTCAATCTTTATGATAGTCTTTAGTTGTAAATCTCCATTTGTCTGCTGATTAAACTAAGGCCCAGATAACTAAAATAACTTGAATTAAACCACAGTGGCAAGTCAGGATTTGGATCCATTCTGTTAAGTTCAAAAACGTGTTCTTAAAAACTAGTAAATACTGCCCCTTATCTGGATTTCTATACCTGGTTATGTTTATAGTTGGAACTATTCCCCCATTTAATTATGGTCACAAAAATTGTTTTATCATTTGGTAAAACCCAATATGCTCTAACATCAACTTGAAAATTATTTCTATGTAACTTGCTGAACTACCTCTTTTTTATGGTACTTATTTTTGGTACTAAGAAAACATGTTTTAAATGAATTTTTTCCACAATCTTAATAGACAAGAAAGTGTAAAATGTTTTCTTAGTCACAAATCATTTTCCTCTTATTTGGTTCATTGTTGGAAATAAACCATACATCTAAAGATAAGAAAAAGAAATATTTTTTAAAGGTTCAATTTAGGTAAAATGAAAGATAAGAAATTTCAGTGAGAAAATTTTATTCTACAAGCATTTCAAAGGCAAATTGTCTTATTTATTAATTTGAAACAGTGCAACTATTGTGATTATGAAAAAATTATCTATCTTCAGTCCATATGCATAGTTTATTTTTTTAATTTTTTATTTAATTGTTAAATTTATTGGGATGACATTGATTGATATCAATTACATTGTTTCCAGGTGTACAATGCTACATTACATTGTTTATACAACCCATTACATATGCAAAGTTTTAAAAGGATCCACTACACTAGAAAAAGTATCATGCATTTTAAAATTGATATTGATTTTATAATGATAAATTTCACCAAAACTCAGCTATGACTTTGAAGTTTTAAATAGCTTTAAAACAGAAAACTGATGTTTTGTCTCAGACATACATTTACAATGGTTAGTACTAAGCAATAATGAAAATCTCTTAACACTTATTTAGATAATACCAATTTATAAACATAACTTTCAGATTAAAATAGCTAATTTTACAGTGATGAGGTTCATACATAATCATATACAACTTACAAAATTCTAATCTATTTCATTGGTGGTGTCAATACAGAGATGAAAGACCTGACGTATCAAATACACTTCATGTACTTTACCAAAGATTATTCTGAGTTGACTGTGTGTATCTGAACCACTACAAAATAAAAATACTATTATAATCTCTAAAAAACAGGTAATTTAGGGAAGCCGGGATGGCTCAGTGGGTTAGGCGCTCACTTTGCAGCCCCGGGGACCGAGGATCGAATCCCGGCCCCAGCCCGTGTGAACCCATAAGCTGAACTGGGGAGTTCCCCCAGTCAGTTCTCTCTCTGTCTTTGTATCTCTCTCTCTCTCTCTCTCTCTCTCTCTCTCTCTCTCTCTCTCTCTCAAAAACAATAAAATAAATAAATAAAAACTTAAAAAAAATAGGTAATTTAAAAATAAGTTTTACCATGGAGATGTTGTGTAAACATAGAGATGTTGTGTAAATTCCAAATAATCAAGCTCTCTCTGGTTACCCAGTGGTTCGCAAACTAGACCCTTTACATGCTCGGAAGGCAGGAGAGACTAAAGAGAGGTGCAGACCACTTCGGAATGGTAGGTGGTAGGTTTAATAAGCAAGAGAACTTACACAGGCTTGTGTTGGTCAGCCACAAGACGAATAGATCTCTACACCCACCTGCCAGAATCTTAAAAGGATATACAGAGGCTTTAACTGGGTTCAGTCATGTATGCAGTCCAGATGGTCCAATAATACCATACTTACTCAAGACTAGGTCCTTGTGAACAGTGCTCTAGTGTGGGAATGGTGGGTACTCCAAAGTCCAGGGGGAACAAATGAGGAGCCTCTGATTGACCTGGGTCCAGTTCATGGGACAACCAGAGGTCACATCATCTTGATGACTTTATCCAACATTCCACTTCTCTAGTGGCCCTTACAATGCTCCATGCCCCCCGCCCCTCTTCTTCAAGGTGCCCTGAGTGGTCAACAAGGGGTTTTATTAGCATGGAAGTGGCTTGTTTAGTGGTTATCCATATGCACTGGAGGCAGAGGCCTCGGCAACAATTTAGGCACGAGCAAGAGAAACACAGATTAAGATCATGATTTCCAAAGTATGTAACTTTTTTTTTTTCCTACCAAGAGCCCTATGACCAGAAACCAACCATCAATTTACAAAGTTCCCTAGGCTGGGCATTTACTTGTATTCTTATGTGATTTAATAAAGATGACACACCCATGTGCAGAATCATCAGGTATAAACACAAACATTCTCTTTAGACAATGGAACAGGTGCCTCCTGTGGGGCAGTAATCAGCCCACAGACATTCTATTTTGGAGGACAGCTTTTCTCATTAGAGATACTTGTGTTCAGAAAAGACAGGTTTTGTCGGCTATCATTCAAGTTTTGCAGGGTGATTTTAGTAAGGACTTCTATATGTGCTGTCATGTCTTCCAGGCTATGGAGGTGACAAAGATGGCAACCAAATGTTTGTATTGGTGAAAAACAGAACATGCCCACCTGGCCTTGAGGAGAAGAAAGTCAGTAGCTGTAGAGCTTTCAGAACTTGACCTGGTTGTGCATACCATGCATGTTGGCCGGTGATGGCAGCACGGTCAGGGATGAGGAGACGCGCTGTGTGCAGAATACGCCAGCCCAGGACTCCCCCGTTCTCCCCTCTTAAGATGTGTGCTCCATTTCAGGTAAAGTGAATCTTAATAGGTCTGGTTTGCAGCAGAACAATGGGATCTCAGTAAAATTTGAGTAGTTCCTTCACACCTAGGGATATGAAGTAACTCACCCACTCCTGTGGGATGTCCCATTGCAAATTCTAGTAGAGAATATCTGTCTGGGTATGACAGGATGTGTGTGTTCTCAGAAGCATAACATGTTGATCCTCAGTGAGAGTCAGGTTTCTCTCCTTTAACTTCCTTACCTTTCCAGTATTGGGTGTGTTGGCAGGGTCCCCAATCTGGCATATGGGGAAATGTCTCCTCTTGGCTAAGCATTCAAACGCATTAAGGCCTGGGAGAGTACTTTAGTCTAACTAAAGGCATTTTCCTGTTAGAGATCTAAACTGCCACTTTAATATTTCATTCTTCTCTTCCTACCAAACCTGCTACTTGCTCTTTATAGGAGAAATGGGATCACCATTCAATGTCATGTTCTTTTGCTCAGTTTTGCAGAGCGTGACCTTTGAAATGTGACCCTCAATCAGTGTTTATTCAATGAGAGCATCCATATATGGTACTCAGCTCCTCTAATCTTGTAGTGTTGGCAGCTTGGTTTGCACTTTATATCAATACACCCATTAGGAGTATATTCTCTCATCATGAACCCTTCCTGGATGGAAGGGGCGGGCTGCCCTGTGGCTGAGATTGTTGTTTCTATGCTTTTGCTGTCCTTTGTATTGGGGTTGGGTAGTGTGGAACGTTTAGTTTACTCTACTATCAATCACCACTCTATCCTCCTTCTCACCCTGCCCACTTTCCCGGGGATTTTACCTCTTAGCGTCCCAGGTTTAGTCACAGCAACTTGCAGTTTCCTGGCTTTGTAAACTAGTGTGCTAAAGCCTCCAACTTATTACCCTGTTCTCCTACCTCCTGTAGCCCCAAAGCTAGCAGACTAGTACACAGCCATGTCTTCCTTAACATCAGCTCTTCATATAACTTTCTCACTCAAGCTTTAGTCTCTCATCGAGCATCTGTGGACAAGAGCTGTACACAGCAGAGGCCAGTCCACTGTGTAGCCACATGTTTCTGTTTTTTGCCAGGAAGCATTATGTGCAGTTCCTCAGAGCTTGTTAGACCAGCCAGCAATTCTCCTCTCTCACACAGTGGTACACAAACACCTAACATAGGGACCACCCTGCCCCACATGGAGGGCAAAGGCCAACCATTCCTCCACGTATGCCTCTTTCCCAAGACCCATTTCTTTGACTCCTGGCTGGCTTGCCAATTGTTGGTTGGAAAGCTGGTCCCTACACCATGGGGATGTGGAGGAATGAGCACACAAAGGAAGAGCAAAGAAAGGGACAGGTCACTCCAGATTGGTAGGTGACAGGTTGAATAAGCAAGAAAATGTACTTGACAGGCCTATTCTTGAGGAGATAGATCTCTCCACCGACCTGCCATTTTAAATTTACATAGAGGTCATGACTGGGCTCAGTCATGCTTTCTCTAGGCTACCTAGTTGAATAATTTCTAGTGTGAAAATGATGGGTGGGATATACATTCCAGTAACAGGGTAGGGAGAGAGGAGCTTCTGATTACCTGAGTCCAGCTCACAGGTCAGCCAGAGGTCATGTCCTTTCCATGACCTCCTCCTGCATTGCCAGACACTTTCTATTTCCCTTATTTTGATATATTTAGAGAATTCTTAGCAATTGGTAATAAATAGCAGATTGAACATGAGTTAATCTTCACTTTCGCCAAAAATTCTATGAAAATTACTGTAAAGCATCAGGTGAATCAAGAAAGCAGATAGTTGAACTGATATAAACTTTTGTAAATGACTGAGAATTACTGGAACAGACACATACATTTTTATGCCATGGAACTTTGAAAATAATAAAAAGTAAAGGCATCAGGTAATTCTGAGGGCAGGTTTAAAAGGTAAAAACAAAAAAAACTGACATTTTTTATATTGGGCAATTAGAGTTTCCTGGGTTTCCTATTCAATTTGAATCACCAGGTGATTTCTATGGTTCATCCACTATGTTCTCCACCCATAGAGAACTGGAGCTTGAATGAGAAAAGCATGTTTTCAGCCTTCTGGAAACAGTTGCAAAGAAAGGATACCAAGCTATAGTAAAAATCAGGGTTCTCTGTGAGCCTATACATGAAGTATTATTAACCAAAGCTCATGAGGCTCCCAGAAAACTGCCAGCCCACATTATACCCCTTATATCATAGACAAAAGATAGATAAATTCCTATCTGAGTAATCAGAATCAATAAAAAAGATACAGGTACTGGCTCCTAGATACACACTCAGTAACTGTACAAGAAGTCCACCTCTACATATAGGAATTCATAGTAGTATTTTACTACTTCATTTATAAGTATAATCAAGTAGCCAAGAATTATCAGACATTTGAAAGAACTATTAGCATAAAAGTCAGAGAACCAAACAAAGAAAACTTACAGAAAACTGAAGGAAACAGAGGCAATGTAAGGCTCAAAAGAAAACTTCCTCCAAGTTTCCAATCAAGATGGTGGAATAGGTAAATGGTGTGCTTGCCTCTGCACATCCACATAAAAACTACAAAAAAAGCATCATTAACAATCACCTGAAATATAGCTGAATAGATGTCCTACAACTAAAGACATATAGAAGAAGACAGATTGAGACTGGTAGGAGGAACAGAGACGTGAAATAGGCTGGTCCCAAACCTGCATTTGGCAGGTAAAAATCAGGAGGAACATCCTGGCTGTGGAGGTCCCCCATGAGGAGCAAGGAGTCCCAGTCCCATACCCATGGTTCCAGTCTGACAATAGAAAGCCCTATAACTTCTGGCTGTGAAAACCAGCAGATAGTGGCTGAGTAAGATGAGGGTGGTTAGAGTCCCAGGCACTCCTCTTAAAGGGCCCATGCAGATTACTGTCTGATGGACTCAGTTGTGCTGAGCTCCAGTCCTGGGGCAGCAGCTTGAAAGGCACCAGGGACATACGGGACATAAATGAATTATCAGGCTTCATGATGAATGCTAGAGGGGTAGCTTCCTCCCAGAGAGAAGTGCTGGTGACAGCCCTTGTTATTTTTTAAAATTCTCCCTCCATTCAGCTTACATGTGCAGGTGGGCACCATATCTAAGTCTCTATCAACCTTTCCAACACTGTTTTCCCTGCTCTGGTGATTCCTTGAGACCCAGCCACTCACCCAACTTGAACACCCACCCAGGCTGCTTCCAATAGCTTTTCCACACAAATTTATCTGAAAAAAACCCAAAACAATAATTTGAAAAGGCATATGCATTCATATATTCATTGTAGTATTACTTATAATAACCAAAATA
The DNA here is from genome assembly GCA_004027555.1 of Craseonycteris thonglongyai. Classification (NCBI taxonomy): domain Eukaryota; kingdom Metazoa; phylum Chordata; class Mammalia; order Chiroptera; family Craseonycteridae; genus Craseonycteris; species Craseonycteris thonglongyai. The sequence continues at coordinate 12,150 of PVKE010029184.1, read as the reverse complement.
TGGAAGTGACCCAAGTGTTTATCAGTAGTTGAATGGGTAAAGAAATGGTACGTATATACAATGGAGTATTACTCAGCCACAGAAAAGAATGAGATCTTGTCATCTGCAATAACATGAATGGACCTAGAGGAGATTATGCTAAGTAAAAGAAGTCATATAGCACAAGAAAAATACCATGTCATTTCATTTATATGTAAAATCTAAAAAGCAAAATAAACCAACAAACAAAATAGAAACAAACTCAAAGAGAACATTTTGAGGTTGCCAGATGGGAGGAAGATTGGGGAGATGAGTAAACAAAAAAGGGGAGGGATTAGAAAGTACAAATTCTTAGTTACAAAATAGCCATGGGGATGTAAAGTACAGAATAGGGAATACAGTCACTAATATTGTAGTAACTACATATGGTGTCAGATAGAGATTTGGTTTATCAGGATGATTACTTTGTAGGTTACATAATTATCTCATCACTACATTGTACACATAAAACCTACATAATATTGTATGTCAAATGCAATTGAAAAATAAAAAGTTGTAAAAAAATAAAAAAGACAAACAACAAATAAACAAATAAATAAAGTTTATCACCATAACCCAAAAATATATATAAAAATAAATAAATAAAGAGAAAGAAGTATTTAGAGAAAATAGAAACAACTCTTAGAGAGTAAAAATGAGATAGCAGGCATAGAATTAAGAGAAAATGAAGGTCACAGGAACCCTACTAAGAAACGGTGGTGGGGGGGGAGAACAAGAAGAAATGAGTCAGAGGCAAAAAGATGTATCATTTAACAGAGGCAGCAAAAGGGCAGCAGCCTAGAGATAATCTAGTTTTGAATGTACCAGGGGGGATGGACGGCAGCTCCATAAAGTGACTTTGTGAAGAAAGAAAGAAAAGCAAATAAAGAAAAAGAACCTTATTTTTTGTTTATTGTTTTAAAAATATATATATTAAAAGGAGAGTTGCAGTTCTTCCAAAGAGATTAGGATGAATTACTGCTGCATATATAAAGTTTTAAGAAAATGAAAAAGGGGCAATTCATAAGACAAGAGGAAAAAACAATATATAAGGAAGAAATTATAATTACAGAACACAGTTTTATTTAAATATGAATACTTTTACCTAAATATTGGTTTGACAAAAACTGGTGCTATAACTGTACTAAAGATTGAAGGGAAAGAATGCAATAAATTCTTAAATAAACATTTAATATAATAGGAAAAACCATAGGTAAAATCAAAATGAAAAAAAAAATCAAAGAACAGTAATATACACACATTATCTACAAATATGAAAACCCATAACAGAAGAAGGATAAAAAATTGACATGGTTGTCCCAGATATTAGAAATTATAAGTAAGAGAAAGTGGGCCAGGGTATTGCTGCTTACCATTTGAAACTGCTAAAGCAGACCACCTGAAACTGTACTTTAAATAAAGGCTATCTCAGGATTTATTATACTATTACTTCAATACTTCATATCTGTATCAGTGCTACTTTCAAACCAGGAGCCTGAGAATCACTGGGTAACTAGTTCCCTAGTCCCAGCTCACACCTGTTAAATCTGAATGTGTGAGAGAAGAGAGACACAGAAATCTATTTTAAAAAGTTATCCAGGTGATTGTGAGGCTTACAAAATTTTGAGAACCACTAATTCATATGAATAGAAAAGTGACATTATCACACTAACATGTCAGACTCATTCACAAAATATGTGCCATGATGCACTGAAGAAAAATTTTCACATTGAGGGCTGATGACCAATAGAAAGATGAGGTGTGTCTGCATCCATTTTACCTGACAGAAAGGTGGGTGAATCACCCTAAATTAATCCCAATCCATTTATATAGAACTACCTTGGTTCTGAAAGCATAACCATCCAGAAAATGACCCATCAGTATTCTGACCTTTCCTTTCACATGAGCAATCTCCATTGCCCAGATTCATTTCCTTCTCCCCTGGGTTATATCATGTGTCCTCTGTATGATTACAGTGGCACAGATCCATTATCTATGACCTTGTAAAATAAATGTAGAGTATTGTACCTTCATGAGACATATATTGCAAACCCATCCTTAGATTGGCCATTTATTTGTGATTACCGTTTCTATTTTTTCATCTTATAGACTTTTTGTTCATTGTAACGTCACTACTAATAATTAACTTGAAAAAAAAAACCAGGGTTGGAAGAGACAGAATCATAAACTAGAAATCATATGTAATAGTTAAAGCTGAATCCCAGAGCCTATCAAACAATAATATGGTTGAGAACAGGTCACTGAGAAAGGTTTCTAAGGGTAAAGCATTACTCATAGACATGTGCTTATCAGAGGTAGCAAACTCACACACTTTCTGGGGCCAGAGATGGGACACAAATGGGTGAAAAATTAGGATGTACTACTCTAGGAAGTGGTGGACTCTTGGGTTATCAGACCAGTGTTACTAACTTTTAAATAATGTTAAAACACCTTTCAGTTTGGAAACACTAGATGAGTAAAAATATGTGCCCCTTGCTTGTGAATTAGAGTAGTTTTATTTATTACAGTATTTAGCACAGATGCTGATGACATTGAAAAGATGACATTCATGAATCTTTATAAAGAAAAGATTGTATTATCAAACCTACCTTAGGTTTCATAAATCAGAAAGTTTATTATATGTTGAAAACACTTGGGAGATGTTCTAAGCAAATAGAACACTACTGAAAAAGGAATATAATGGATGACATGGATGGAAAAAAGAAGATACCTCACATTTATTCTTCTGTAATTTTATCCTCATAAGAGCTGGAAAATAAACAAGAATTCTGAAATGTTAAGGTCACATAATTAATTAATTAAGTCCTTAAGATCACATAACTAATAAGTGGCAACCTGGAATTTGAACTAGGTTGGTCTGCCTTTAAATCTTATGAATTACTTAAACAAACATAGAAACTTATTCTCACTATTCATTTATTCAAACTCTATAAACTCATTTTATACATGTTAGAAAATAAACTGAAGAGTTAAGGTGAGGACAAAAATAAAAAATAAAACATAAATAGGACTTTCTTTAGACTCTATCCACTGAACAATAAGGAGTCATTAAAGCTCTCACTATCTAGATCAGGAAACTAAAATAATAAATGTTATGTAAATGTTAATTTTGTTGTGGTTGTTGTCACTCTAATATCCTTTTTCTTCCTAAATTGGAATGAAACTACAGAGCATGCAATGGGCCTAGAAAAATCTATAGAGAAGTTTCTGCATTTTTCTGTATTCTCAAAACATATTGATAAGTTAGAGTCAAAACTTAAAAGCCCCTTTTTAGTAAATAGAAATTTATTATTTACACTCTGCATAAATTCTCAGTTATGACATTGTTAACAAAACAAAATAAGCCTTGAGCTGGTATTGATCACTAATCCTTCAGTCCTTCCTCTGGACTTTGTAAACATGGGATCTGCAAAGGGTTAAGAACTCAAATGTATGACATAAGCAGGAGAGCATATTATGGAGTTTGGCTCTTATTATAAGATCTTAAAATATTTCAACAGAATCTGGGCTGCTATATAAAATATCTTGATTTGAAAATTTTAACCAAATTCAAGTACTTATAAAACATATTATAGGATCATGTCTTTGGACTATCAAGGCTGTAGTCTCCATTCTTGAACCAATAGCCAGGTTTATGCCACAATCTCAACCAGGACCTCACTCAGCCTACCGCAAAAATTGATGCTGCTGCCTTTAATCTGAGTAAACTTGACTGAAATGATCTCAACCTTGAGCTTATAGACCTATCCTCTGCATTTGTATTATATGAGAGCACAGAATGATTTTTCATGTATCATTTTAATAAACTTCATATAGTATCGCTACAAGGTGGCTTTCTATTAATAGGTCATTATAAGTAATTGACAACAAAGAGTGAGGCAGTATTGATGAGAAGCTCTGCAAATGAGAAAGTCAGAGGAAGACTCTGGTCTGGTAAATGACTATATAGCACTATGGTTTTTATTTTGAACATAAAAAAGACAAAACAATTGAGTAGCTTGATGCTCAGAATATCATATAAAAAATCATTTGCTCCTGATGATATACTGACATTGATCACACATTTGCAGGATAAATTTTTGTTATATAGTAACGGTGAATTTTACTATACATACAAGGGCTGTCTGGAAAATATCCAGCCATGTAACTGTTCTTGTTATATTGACAATGGCTGGATTTTTTCTGGACAGCCATTGTATTTCTCTATGTGACATATTTGCACACAAAAAATGCTGCCATCATACTCATGTTATAACAACACCATTTTATTTTAAGTTACTGCATTCTACATTCATGAAATACAAAGAACACACAATTTGAGAGTTCTACGTACATCTCTTGCTTTCTACTCCAATCTTTCTGAAACTATTTAAATGTCATTTGTTTGCATAGGCAAAGGTCATATAACTCTCATTTTATAATTTCTGAGGTGTTTGCGAAGAATGCCTTCCTGTTTAGATCAGACACTTGTCTGGGTGGTTGAAAAAGAAAAAACAACATTGTGTTAAATTTTTTTTCTATATTGTTATTTCATAAATTTAATGAACATTATAGTCAGAATTGAAACTTCTGTTAGTAGGTAACCAGAAAGATCACTAACAAACTATTCTCTTGTGCATAAAGGACATCATTAAGAGTAATTTATTTAGTTAAATACAATAGACTAAAAGAGCCTGATAAAATTCTCCCTGATATTAAATAAGGTTAAAAATTCAGCAGGAGCCATAATCTAGCTGACATACTGTATTTCCACTTAAGCATACTCTATCAGATAGTTGTGTTACTGAACCTCAAAATTACTATGATTTTTACTTTTTTTTTTCATCACAATGGAAACATGTTAACTCAGCAGAAAGCCTTCCACATTCTTGATTACTATGCAGCTGCATACCTTGTAGAAATATTCAGATCAGAACGTTACAAAAATGACACATTTTCTTAGATGTATTCCCATCTCAAAGTATTTTCTTTGTGATTCATTCCTAAAGAAAGAGATAAACAAATAAAGAAAACTTAGTGTAGAAGGGGACAGCATTTTTGTGAAAATTAAAAAGCAAAGAAAGATCATGTTAAAAAATAATAATAAAATTGACCTTCAAGGATCATGTGGTCCCTGAAGTTGGAGACTCCACACTCTTGCAGTTTTCTGGGGTTATTTTGATTGGGTGTCCTGACCCCCTGAAATTTTCTTCAGAAGGACATCATGCGGTGCCTCTAGATTTCCACCTTATCAGTTTTTTAAGGAGAAAACATAGCATCTTCAGTTGTTTTCTAGAGTCAACATTATCTTAAAATGTGACCCTATAATTAATCTGAGCTCACTGCTATGTCTAGCAGGAATCATATAACATAGAAAGTTGAAAAAGTATTAGAGAGAAAAATCAGAGGTCTTTTGACGTAAGTGTGATAGTGACAAAGAAACAAAATCAAATGTCATTTCTTTCTCCAACTTGTATGTCATGTAGATATTTTTATGTCTCCACTAACAAAATAAATAATTGCCCTAGATCACAAATTGCAACTGAGAATAAAAAATTAGTTTATAATTAAGAAATGATTAGACTATAGCATGTCTGGTCCATCAGTTTCAAACTCCTAAAATATTACTGTATAAGCATATAAGGTACTCAGTTCAGCTATAGTTATTATTTTCACAACTACAATCATCACTGCATCAGCTGTATACATACAAATGTAGATGAGACCTCAATATTATCTTCAATGAGGCTTTTCTATGTTTAGTAATGTTAGAATTTTAAAAGGCTTTTATGTTGATAATTTTACATTTTGATCTGAAGGAAATTATCCTAAACAGTGAAGGCAATTGAATAAACAAACTTCATAATTGAAAGGCTCAAACAATATGTTTTTTACACTCCCTGTTTTAATAGCTAATTTTGCATTTTAAAGTAATCTAATCTTTAGGAAAAGTTAGTAAAAATGTAACACAGTCATTGTAAGATATCAAAAATTTAACAAATATTTATTTTCAAGCAAATTTATGTAAAATGGACATTGACAAGTCCATTGATACATTAAAGATAGAGAGTAGAGGATATTAATACCGTGTTTCCTTTCCATTATCAATATTTTAATACTGGTATAATTTTATCCAATCTACCATTCAACAGATCAGACAACCAGTATTTATTCATGGCCTACTCTTGACACTGAAAATATAATTGACAGCCAGACAAAGTTGCAGCTCTCAGGAAACTTATATTCTTGTAGAAAGAGATACTCAGTCATTGAACCAATATTGACTGAGCATTTACTATATGGTGGATGTTGTTCCAATAATAAATGGAATTTATCAGTGATTGATGTAGAAAAAGATTCATGCCTTTCAAGAGCTCATATAGCTTATATTCTATAAATATGATGTTAAAAATACACAATAAGCAGTTAAAGTACATATTATCTTCAATTGGGTTTTTTTACTTTTAAGTATTATGGGGGTGGGGGGACTGGGGCAGAGGTGAGTTGAGTTTGGAACATACTGAATTTAAAGTTCCTAAGACCTGGGAAAGGGTACCTCTTAAGTAACTGGATTTACTGGGTGAATGGGCGATAATATTTTTCCAACTGAAAAATTTCACTTAAAAAATTACTTACACAAAGTATTTTATCTGAATATAAAGACTTGTTTTTCCACGGGCAGGAAAACATCTTTTCAGGATAAAGTGTCAACACTTTTGAATTTCCAAACCATGCTGCTTTTAATACTATTGATTATCTAGCATAAACATAATTTGTCTACAGTGTTTGTGGGGAGGAGGTTAATCTCTACTTATTTAAATACCAAATGCTAAAATGTCAAGACTTGACAAGTGGAAGAGAAAACACTTAAAGTCTAAATCTTAAAAGGGTCTCTGACCATGACTTTCGCAGCCAATTATTCTAAATACCAGGAAATATGTTTTCCAAGCCCTTAATTTAGAGTATTTTGTTCAACAAATTTTAGACATGAAAGACAATAGATCATTGTGTTTTCCTGGTATCTACTCTGTACTTTTAAAACAATTTACCAGTACTTACTGGAAAGCAACTTTGATTATAATTATAGCTTACAGTCAAAAAAGTTTGTTTTTGTTTCTTTTTTTTTTTTTAAGTAGAACTAAGTTTAAAACACCCTATGACAAAGAAGATAAGCGATTAAATAACACATTATTAAATGTTGGAAAATATTTCTCTGCATTTGGTTATCACACAAAACAAAGGTTTATGTAGTGTTTATCATTTATATGATAATGATGTCAACTATACAACACAATTGATTCTACTTGACTGCTTTTGAGGTATTTAAAAGTATCAGTGAAGAAAATATCTAATATTAATAATAAGTAGGAAATGCCAGGGAGTAAAAATGCAACAAAATATTTTACTTTTATAATCAGGGTTACATCAGGGTTACTCCTTTATCTCTGTACTTTAGATGGCTAAAAACAGATGGTCAAAATATAATGGTTTTATAATATCTGAGACAGTATTTCTGATTGCATAGTAGTCTAATCTATATGATTGACTTTGACTAGACTCTTTAACAGAGAGTCTGTCCCAAATATCTGAAAAGAATAAGTAATTTCAGATTTTTTAGAGAAACAAAATAATTAGTAGTTAATATCACACATTTCAATGTCTCTTAATCTATAAAATGGGACTAATAAAACTTATCTCACATAGTTTTAAGATGAGGATAAGTTTTACTTGTAAAACATCCATTGAAGTACTTATCACACAGTGAATGTATTCAACTGATTGAGAATTTAAATATAATTTCAATTGTAGTATAACTTAATCATAGGTTTCAGCTAATACTTTGCCAAACACAATAACCTATTACAGAATGACAATTTGTGTAAAAATTAGTTACCTTATATACCTAAGAAAATAGATCACTCCATTCAAAGTGTTTGAATGTTCTGGTCTTTGCAACTATTATGAACAATCAGACTTTTAAAATGTTTCTAATATCACTACTGTAGAAATGGAGTATAAAATGTGAACATAAATAAATTCAGCTCAGTTGTAAAAAGCTTTGGACAGTTGTCAGTCTTGTCTTTACAACAAAAATAAAGCTGAGCACTCTAAATGTCTACCATTTTTCTTTGATCCATCAGAGGATTGAGGTTGCATGGGAACATATCACCCAGAAATCTAGAGAAACAGATGAATCTAAAGAGTCATAGCTAAGATCTCTTTACTTGGAGCAGAACTGTAGAAACCATAAACAGGTAATAACTAAATGATAATCATGATGAATTGATGGAAGTTAAGTATGGACTGGCCAGAGAATTAGAAATTCCTGGGGTGCTTAGTTTTAGGGAGTCCCCATCTTTCCCTGAGTTTTAACTGCAAGAAGAACCAGATCATCATGATGAAGATCAAGATCCTCCTTCATTGTTCTTGAGTCAGGGGAGAAGAAAGTCAACTAAAGTATGCCTAGAGTGTTGTCCATAACAAATGCTCTCCAGAAGACTTTACTAAAACCTCATTCAACTGGGAGAAAGGGCATTTTCCTGAGGATTCTAGTCTACTCAAGGTTTTCTGGATCATCTAAGGGGGCAGGGGCTAAGAAACCCTTGTGAAGGTCACATTGCAGGAAAAGGTCCACTAAAAGACTGGGATTTAACCATAAGATTATAGGATACATCCCTTCCATCATAATTTACCTTAACATAATTAGGGCACAGATGTAACAGTGGATTAGAAATGTTACATCTCTTTAATAAATAAATAAAGACACAGTCTTTATCTAAAGAGTTCTTAGGGAAGCCCAAAGACAGAAAGAAGATCAAGACAGGGAATGCTAGAGAAACTTGAAATATCCCGCATGGATAGTTACAGTAAACTTTAAACACTTGTTTAAACACTTGTTAAAGCCCATGATACCAAACTTAGATTTAATACCTGACCTAGTTGCTGTTTCAACTGCTCCCCAAATCATAATCTTAATCATTTAGTCTGGAATTTTCTGGTTAACACTAGTTATGCCTCATTGGTATCTGTCATGTCCTCCCTCTTCAACCCCCATAGAAAAAAGAGGCAATCTGCATGATAAAAACTCTTACCATTCCCTACACCACACACACACACACACACACACACACACACACACACACACACGTCTTGCTCTAAAATAATCCTTGCTTCTCCTTTGTTAATAGCTTGCCCCACCTTTCTTCCTATAAAAACCTTCCATTTTGTAGAGCCCCTCAGAGAGCCCTTCTAGATGCTAGATGGAATGCTGCATAATTCATGAACTGCTTAATAAAGCCAGTTATATCTTCAAGTTTACTCTGTTGAATTTTGTTTTTAATATCATGAAAACAAGAGGGAGTGGAGTGAAATGCTAAAGCATTGAAAGAAAGTAAAAAAAAGAATAGAATATCCAGTGAAACTATTTTTCAAAAATAAAGGATAAGGGGAAGCTGGGATGGCTCAGTGGATTGAGCGCTCACTTTGCAGCCCTGGAAACCAAGGATCAAGTCCCGGTTCCGTCCCATGCGGACCCATATGCTGAGCTGGGGTGTGTCCCCAGTTCAGTTCTTGCCAAGGCCTATGCAGGAGGCTCCTGGCACAGTTCCTACCCTGTGCAGCCCTGTGCCCACCTGTGGAGTGAAACTATGTGGAAAGCTGATGCTGTCAACTGTGGAGACTGCTTTGGGCCCTCCCCCTTCTCTCTGTCTCTCTCTCTCTCTGTCTCTCTCTGTCTCTCTGTGTCATTTCTGCAAAGCAAGAAATGTTACAAGAATTTCTTTATAGAAATAAGGGAAATCAGTATGAACTTTAATTAATAATATATCAATATTGCTTCATTAATTGTGATAAATGAATCTTCCTAATGTAAGATGTTAATAATAGGAGAAACTGTTCTGGGTTTGTGAGAACTCTCTATACTTTCAATAGAGTATTTCTGCAAATATAAAAAAACTGTTATAAAAATAAAGTTTATTTAAAGGAGTGATCCTAAGTTTCTTTAGCAGTAATTTTCAACTTTTACCAATATTTATACTTTTTAATATTATTACATCTCTCCATGTGCTGAGGTGCATACTTGTCTTTTCAATTCACAGCACTAGTGCCAACATTCTCATTTTCTACAATAATATGATGTACATTTGCATAATTAATGACTATGAAGTGAACAATGGGAAAAGATGGCACTCTCATTGTGTAGTACTGGGTTGTATTTAGATGATGATAAAACTATTCATTTAAATTATTTTTATTTACTTACTTCTCTTGATATCATTTAAAATTCTAATGTACCAAGGAGCCCTTTGCCACTTTGATCAGGAAAAATAAATCCATTCAACAAAATGAATGTGTGGAATGGCAAATATAAATTTAAAAAAAAAAGAAAAAAGAAAATTAAGCAAGTTCTAACTTCTATTTATGAAACCTGTGAATAAGTAAATGAATCAGTCTTACTAATATAATTCCTTATTTTGATCCTGTTATGCCTATTTAAAAAAAAGCAAGTGAAATATATGTATTTCATTGAGTTACAATTATGGTAATCTGCTAAAAGACTGAAGGATGATGTCAGATTGTCCTTGTTTTTTCTTGTGTGTAGGTAGCTGTTATGCACTAATAAAATGTAGCATTAAAATGAATAAAGACATTATTTTTTAAATGTTTGGATTTCTAGGACTACTCCATTTTTTTTTGACAGAAGACCTTGCATCCTCCTTCCTTAGAGAAAGAGGATGCATAATTTTTCAAAGATAGTCTCAAATTATATCACCCTGATGCTTTTGGGAAAAAGAAAAAAGATGAGTCTCGCAATGGATTAATGTACCACCTACATACAATAAGCTTATGATGGATAATTTCCAAAATGTTGAAACATCTCATACTTAACACTGTGAAAAATTGCTTAGATCAGAATTTACCTCTGAAATTTTGCAATGTGTAAGATTATGAGATTATTTTTGAATTATGAGGTATGTATAAGAAAATAAAATCACTTCAAAACTTAAACATATATTCTTTGTAATTAAGACATCTTAATAACACAGCCTTTTTATAGAAAAGATAGAACCTACCCCCTCCCACTGGGGGTGGGGGTAGGGGGGTGGTGACAGAAAAAAAGAACTTCAGAGTTTCTGTAGACTAACCTTCCTCATGTATTCTGAGCAATCATTTATGCTGGAAAAATCTGTTCTTTTTGTGTCGTCCTATAATTTTCATGAAAAGGTAAAAATAATAAATCCTTTCTTTTACATAACAGCCCTCTAATTATTTGAATGCAATGGTTCTTCAGTTTCTCATGCAAACATGATCATTAGAGACTTTATCACCCTTCTCAATTTCCCCATGTTAACCATTCTCACCTATAATGTCCAGATAGAGTTCAACCAAACCCGAATAAGGCAATTTTACTCTTTGTTCTGGAACCCATAAGTCACCCTTGTAATCATGTATAAAATCTGTTTCATTTTTAAATATATAATTCTGTTTTTGTATAGGTGATATAATTCACAAAGCCTCCCAGGTTTGTGGAGTACAAACAATATAGCATCAAAATTCTCATTATGTTCTTTAGGAAAATAATCAAATGATGCAAATGTGAGAAGGCCCCTTCCAAAGGTCTGGCTGACTCTGCTGAAATTCAGATAGGCCATGTTTAGTAATACTTTTGTAATGAATGTTTCCAGGTTCATAATGAAATGATTTTGTTGCATTTAGTTATGATTTAGGAACTCGGTATCTTAGCAATGCATTAATTATATAGCAATATCTTTGCATTTCAAAAATTCTAGTTCTATAATTCTATAATTGCACAGTTAAAGTAGTAATTGATTTAAAAATTTTTATTAAAGTAATATTTAATTATTTAATACCAAATTAACTAAAATAATACAAAGGAATATTTTTAATAACCTTACTGGGAAGAAAAGTATCATTTCAAGATCAGAGTCTCCAATGACAACTTGACTTCCAACATGTACAGGTCATGGGGCGCTACTTTGTAGTGCTGAGTTCACTGCATGAGCTTCAAAGGGGGGAGGAGCGGGGGGACAGTTGTGGGGGGAGGTGGGAGTGGGCACTAGATATAAGGTGATGGAAGGGGAACTGATACTGAGTGATGGGCACATAATACGA
>PVKE010029183.1:0-20365 GCA_004027555.1 Craseonycteris thonglongyai | reverse complement strand
AAAAGAGATAAAGAACATTCAATATTCAATAGCACAAAACCAAGCAACCTGGTAAACGATGAGCAAAAAATCCTAAACAGACACCATGCTAAAGACAATGGATGTCCAGTAGGCTGTTGAGAAGATGCTCAACCTCACACATCATTACAGAAACACACATTAAAAAGCCATAGTGAAATACCACAACACACCTATAAGCGTGGCTAAAATAAAGAAGACAGACCAAGCTAAGCGCTAGAGGAGGAACGAGTAGAACGCTCACGCCTGCTTGGGGACAGTGTGAAATGGCATAGACACGCTGGGAAACAGTTGCACATTTCTTATCCAGTTAAAAATATGCGGATCATCCAGGCAACCGCTCTACTTACCACGCGCTCCAGCAAGCTAAACCCTCGCTATTTACCCAAGAGCAAGGAAAGCGAATGCTCACAGCAGCCTCCTCAGCTACGCGCGTGAGTGCGCGCTGGGGCTGGACGAGGCCCGGATGTTCCTAGGACTAGGAGACACGGGCTCGGAGGGGGCATCGATCCCCATGGGGAGCCTGTTCGAGTGAGGCTTACGAGGCCCCAGTCATCAAAGGACTTGGGGGTAGAGACTGCCTCCCAGTGAGCCAACCAGGTCCCCGGATCAACACACTGGTCGTTTTTCCCGTCAGCAGGTTGACAATTGCAAGTGATACCCTTGGCAGTTGGAGCAAGGGCCCCCCAAAGGTCTTTGGTGTGGGGGGTGAGAACTAGCATGGCGGGGACGACCAGTGACTCGCCTGATACTGGGCCCAGCCCAGGACAAGATAGGGAGTCCAAGGCAGTATGGGATCGTGGTGAGCACGGGGTGGGATGGGGGTGAGCAGAGGTTAGGGACATTACTGCACACCTGTGAACTGCAGGGGGAGAGAAGGCGGGAGAGCCCCAGGGATGGACAGAGTGGAGAAGGTGTGAAGAAGCTCTAGGACTCTGGAAGGGCAGAGACGCGGGGAGGGAGGCAGCGAATGGAAGCGGCCAGAGGGGTGCGGGGAGCTTGATGGGTGATGGCTTCCAGGACAGCGGCGGGCACAGGAGACGGGCCATGTCCTTCTTTGTGCACTAGAGCGTGTGTAAAACAGCACAGCGTGTCTTCAGAAGTCAGCGGCAGCGGTGCGGGAGGCTGTTGTGTGCACAGGGGCAGGGCTGTGCGGGGCACACGTGAGCAGGAGGGAAGACGTAGAGCGCAGCCCCTCTCCCTGCTCGGGCACCTTCTCCACCGGCCCCAGAGACACAGGCCTGTGCGGGCCGCAAGCAAGAGGCGCTGCCGGCCCAGGCCCCTCGTGGACATCGGCCCGGGTGCAATGGCGCGGAGACACGGGAGCGAGTGGGAAAGGGGGGAGGGCGGTGCAGAAGGCGTGGGGGGCCGGGCGGCCAGCCAGGGACAGTCTCACACTCGCGGCACTTGTGGAAACCTAGGGAAACCCAGTCCCCGCGTGTCAGGAGTGCTCAGCGCGGGAAGTTAGGAACCAGTCGTTTCTGGAAAATTCGAAAGATTTCTTGTTATTTTTACTTATTTATTTTACAGAGAGAGAGACAGAGAGAAGGGGGAGGGCCCAGAGCAGTCTCCATAGTTGACAGCATTCGTTTTCCATATAGTTTCACTCCACCGGTGGGCGCGGGGCTGCGCAGGGCAGGAACGGACCGGGAGTCTCCCGCATAGGCCCCGGCAAGAACTGAACTGGGGGCGCACCGCAGCTCAGCATGTGGGTCCGCATGGGCCGGGGCCGGGATTCCATCCTCAGTCCCCGGGGCTGCACAGCGAGCGCTTAACCCGCTGAGCCATCCCGGCTTCCCCAGTTTCTGGAAAATTTGAAAGACAGCTGGCACCTTGTCCCACATCCCTGCTGCCACCACCACTGGTAAGTGTTGGCTGTGTGACCTTCCAGGCCTTTAAAACGAGTCTGGACATACACCTATGTGTATTCTCAGACATTATTCTGGATCCATTAGGTTTTTTTAAATTTACAAGGATGCATCCAACTCCATTTTTCTGTGACTCACCTTCTGCAGTCACAAGGATGTTTTAGAAATATGTCCTCCTGTGTCCCATGTGACTGTCCTGTGTTAATTTGCTGGACACGTTGCAGTCATCCATTTCCTTCCCGATGGGAATGTAGAGCTTTTCACCCACATGCTTGCACCTGTGTCCTGACACTACACGTACCCGCGTCTCCAGATGGGCCCGGAGTGGACTTGCGGGTCAGAGGGAATAGACGCCTTTCCAGTTTGACCATTTTCCACTCAAAGCAAGGGCCCTGGAGCAGCACTGCGCGGTTTCAATCCCGCAGCTGATGGCGACAAGCCAGTGACCTCGGGCCAGTGGCTGAGCCTCTCAGTACCTGTCTCCTTACCTGTGAGACGGTGGGGACACTTCGCCCTAGGACTGTCCTGCCGGTGTGTGGCCGCTCGTCTATGCGCCAGGCCTCGTCCGTGGCGTCTCAGTAGCTTTTCATGGATTCTGCCCAACTACCCTCCAAGATGGCTCCTGCGCGTGTCCACCACCCTCCCCCCCACACCCCTTCCCGCCCGGCAGGGGGCAGAGCACACGTTTGCGCCTCACTTCTCACCGCACCCGGGAAAGGTGAAGCTCTGTGTGCGCACGTGGTGCGTGAACGTTGACTTGTGCTTTTAGCTCGGTTCTCCGGCACCAGTGAGAGCGAGCATCTTTTGGGGTGTGCACTGGCCGTTGGGAATCCCCTCTTCTTCGAGTTGACTCGGGGTGATGGGGGTGGGGGAGGGGAGGGGGGAAGAGGGTGGGGGAGAGGCACAGGCTCCCGGCTGTGGACAAACTGGCTCGCCAGCAAATGTCCCTGAGCACACAGCCCCGGGCCGATCTGATCAGCACTCGTGACGGTCCGAGTTGCGACAGTGACCGCGCGGCCCGTAAACGCGACCACGTTTGCTCTGTGGCCCTTTCCGGTCACGGAGTGCGGGCTTCCTGTGCCCACTGGCCTAGCGGGTCGGAAGTCTGGTTGAGGAGTGGAGGCTGGAGGTGCTTCACCTCCCTGCTGACGCCTCATCCTTACACACGCCCATCCCCTCCCCCAACACGGGCCGGAACCCGGGGCTCAGCGCTGCCACGCCCGTGGGCTGGGGGGGAGGGGTGGCACAGAAGCACGGGGACTAGCGCTCCGGCGACTGCCCTCCCTCAACATACGGGCATCCAGTTTCGGTTGCTCCACAGCCTCGACGTCACCCAGGCCCCCTCCACCCGATTGGCTGGGGCCCGGAGGGGCGGGCCTAGCAGGGCTGGGCCAATGAGAAGTCCGTGGCGTGGGTGTCTAAGGCGCGCAGACCCAGCTTGTGAGGCGTCTGTGGAAGCCAGGCGGGCGTGTAGAAAGTCTCGGGCGTTCCTTCTGCTAGCGATCTGCCACCCGTCACCCGCTGGTGCCCAGGAGGGAGCATCACGTGCTGGGAGTCACAACATGAGCTCGGACGACAGCGAGGGGTCTGTTTCGGGAGAGGGGTTAGACCCACATGGCTGGGGGCCATTTTGCGACCGCCAGGCCCGCCCCAAAGCCCCTCGGGGCCCTACTCTGGGCCTTGATTTGGGAACCCCAACTAGCAGTGAGGGCTTTGACTCGGAGACTGACGGGGTGGAAACAGGAAGGCAGGTGCTCTGGGGCTGTGAAGGCCAGCCTGTTTCCCAGGCTGATATTCAGGGACACACCCCGGGCCACATCGCTGAGGAGGCCACAATGGCCGTCCTGCAGCAGCCAACCGACCGGGATGCCCAGGGGGTCCGTAGAAACCCTCCCGCAGAGAGCTGCAAAAGGGAAACGTCCACCATGTGGGTGGACCTGAAGCTGGGCCCCGGTGGGAGAGGCTGGCAGACCCATCGCTGGGTGGGGTCTCAGCCCCTCCCTTCCGCCGGCCCCCGCCACCCCAGGGGGCCCGAGGGAGGTCGACCCTTGGAGATCTTGAAGAGAGGCACTAAGCTTAGGTCACCCAGCCCTGTGTGTCCCCAACTGCCCTCCATGGAAGGCCTGCTCGAGCTGCCTTCCAAAGCGGAGACGTCAGATGAGATCGATATTACACAGCAGATGAAGGTGACCTACGGCTGCAAAGGACGAGGGCAGGCCAGACCTAGCATTCTCGAGGGCCCCCGAGATGCCCCCAGGCACCTGAAAAGCCATGCCAGGGAAAATTTCCTGCATGTGCCAGGCTATTTCATGCCCTCCGCTTCTGGAGGACCCACCTGGGCTGTGGAAAGGCAGGCTGGTGGAGAGGGGGATGTCTGCTCCTGGAAGAAAACACCAAGCATGATCTGGGGGCAGGGGGAGAGCAGGCCCAGCTACCAGGGAGCTGCTGCCCCAGGCCACCTGCCTGAGGGTACTTACCGGAAGAGCACCCAGGGGAAGCCAGCGCTAGGGGGGGTCCCAAATCTGGCCCTGGAGAGAAGCTTCCCTTCCTGTGGTCAGAAAATGCTGACAGCTCCCCTGGAGCCGGTCACCTTGCCCACAATCTCTGGTGCTCCCACATCGGGGAGGAGCAAGAGGTCCTCCTGGGGCCCTTCCGGGATCAGGCAGCCCAGGCACGGCGGATCCAGGAAGAGGTCTTCGGCCAGGAAGGCCAGAGAGTTCGAAGGGGTAGGAGCAGAAGATAAGGACCCCAAGAAAGACCCAGGTCCCAAGGACCAAGTGAGTATGGGGCCCTGCCTACCTGGCCTCACCCCCTCTTTCTTTACCCACACACCCTGTGTCCCTCCCTCGTGGGTTGTCGGGCACCCTCACTCATTAGGACACCCGATCGGGGTGCCCCCTGGCCTGGGACTGACCAAGGGAGAAAGTGCTGGTGAGGTCAGCCTCTGAATTCTTTTTCCTGTTCCTGCCTCACCCCGGCCCCTAAACACACCCGCGGGCTCACACCCCGAGGCCAAATGCACGAGAACTTTCTGTTTCAGCCTCCTGCGCCGAAGCCAGGGGCATCTTGTGTGTGTGGGCACCGGGGAGAGTTCAGCAGTGGCAACTATAACATCCGACCCCCCATAATTGCAAGACGCCCACAGCCCTTAGCCCTGAGCAAGGAAGACGTGGTGCCCAAAGGGCCTGGACCCTCCGGTGAGTCCTGTGGGTTTGCTAGGAGTGGAGGGGCGAGGGGGAGGGACCCTCTGGCTCAGCAGGCCTTCTGGGGGCTCAGCCCCAGTCAGCTTCTCCCACAGGAAACGGGGTGTCAGCAGGGCTGGCTCAGGTCACCGCATCTTCTGCGTGGGGGGTGTGCACAGCGGTGACTCGCAGAGTCCCAAACTGCACCTCCACACAGGGACATCCAGCGGAGCGGCCCTTGCTGCTCAGCCCTCTCGGGACACAGGGCTCGTCCCGGGGGGCGGGTGGTGGCTGCAGCTGTGCCAGTGGCTGAGCCAGAGCCACGCACAGGCTTGGGGACCGCCGTGGGGGAGGGGCTGGCCCTGGGGAGCAGGGGAGGCCCCCAGAGAGAAGGGCAGAGCTGCAGGGCAGAGCAGGGCCCCTGGTGGCCAGCAGAGGGGGATGCTGCCTCACGCGTCCGGCCCCGCGGGGCTCGGCCGCCTCCCTGGCGGCTTTGGGAGCTGGAGGTCCTGTTCTTTTCCTGCCAGGGGACCAGGCACCACCGGACTCAGCCCCGAGACTGGACAGGCAGCCGGAGCTGCCCCCTGGAGCAGAGGGCTGTCCCCGGGTAATGCACCCCCCGGCTCCCAGAAGTGCGGGCCCAGACTAGACGGCGGGGTCCCGGTTGGGGTTCAGCGGCCACCAGCACCCCACACCTCATGCAGGGCACCCAGCCCCGGGGGGAGGGGCGGTACCCAGCAGAGCGGGGACCCGAGGGTGCTGATCACTTGTCTGTCTGCGCTTTCTGCTGACCCAGTGCCCGGTGCTGCAGCGAGAAGTGGACAGCCTGCGAGAGAAGCTCGGTATGCGGGGCCCGGGGCGGACGGGGCTGTCTCAGCGCAGAGCCCGGGACGTGGAGGGGGCGCAGGCGGCCACACAGGCCCCTCATTCCCGTGGGCCGAGAACGGGGCGGGCCTGGCCCTGGAGGCCGCGTTGTGTGATCGGCACAGGCGCCCTGCCACCGACAGCCGGTCCCAGGGGCGTCCTGCTCTTAGGACGGTGGGCGATGCCTCCTGGAATGGCCCTTTCTCTGCCGCTGGCCATGGCTTCGGGGTCCTGCTGGTTTGTGTGTGTGACAAGTTCCGAATGGTTCTGATGCGCCTCAGAGCTCGAGAACTGCTGGCCCGTGTTGTCCCGTTTGGACAACGTGAGCGCTTTTAAGGGCGGTGGTGGATGAGGGAGTCGGGCCCAGCGCTCCTTGGGTGGCGGCTGGGGGGTTTTCAGGTGGCAGGGCTACGCGGTTGCCCCTGGGGACAGGGGGCCGGGCTTCTGTGTCCCTGTGTTGGGAATGCCTGCTTATGCCCCTCTCTGTTTCAGGGGCCATGGAGGCCCTGGCTAAGAAGTTCCAAAGCCTTTCAAGTGAGTGTCGCCCTGCCCACCCCCGTCCCCGCCGGCGTGGCGGGCGCTGCGGGCCGGCCCTGGCTGGCGGCCCTGCTGCCTGACTCTGCTGCTTCTGACAGGTTGAGCCCGGCCTCTTCGTCTCGGGACCAGAGGAACAGCTGCTCCCCTTGGAACCAGAGAGCCGCGTCCCCTCCTGTTCTGTCAAGCCCGGGCTTCCTCACCCCCTTCTGTGGCCTCCTCCCCACCCCAGTTAACAGCAGTTTCCAATTAAAGCGCTTTCCTATTTGGCAGTGTGTCTTGGGGGTGTGTGTGTGCAGGAGGGGTGGGGGCAGGGCTGGGGGTGCCCCAAGGCACCTCTGGCATCTGGGCTGAGCCTCTGCCCTAAGGGAGTGTGGGCCCGCCTTGCCTCCGCGAGGAGCCCTGCGCTCCCGCCCCCAGAGGGCCCGGGGCCTGGCCCCCCGGCACTGCCCCCCTGTCCCCTACAGCCCCTCTTGGTGTTTCCTCCACTTCAGGGGCTCTCACGGTTGCCAGGTGGCACCCCATTTCTCTGCCCTTTCTTTAGCCATGTCCCTGTTCCCTGTCCACGCTGGGGCTCACTGTCAGCACCTGTGACCTCGCAGGTGGGCCGCCGGACCGCCCAGGGACGGTGCCTGCGCTGCTCATCCCCTCCCTCCCCAGACCCAGTCTGCTCCGTGCAGTCCCCTGTGGCTGTGCGCACCACGTGGCGGTCCCACCGTGCCTGACTAGGCCCGTGTGTGCAATGGAGTGACAGTGCAGGTGTGGGGGCGCAGCCACCTCTGAGTAGCCGGGGCAGGTCGCATCCCAGAGGCAGGAAGCTCTCGTCAGTGACCACCCCCACAGGAGCCGCGCAGGGCACGTGCAGGGTTGGCGCAGTGATGCTGCAGTCGAGTGACTGCTCCTGGGACGTTGGGCAAACTTGGTCCCCCCTTTACTCATATTCTGCAAGAGTGACTATCATCCATCAATCAACAAACAAGTGTCGGTGTGGATGCTGAGGAAAGGGAAGCCTTGTGCACTGTGGGTGGGATGGCACATTGGTGTCGCCACTATGGAACATGGTAAGGGGAGTCCTCAATTAATCAGGGTATGCCAGGGCGGCTCGGCCAGCGGCGTCAGCTCTCATTTTGTGGCAGCACGGCCTGGGAATCGAGTCAGTCCCGCCCCAGCCCCGGCCCCGGCCCCGGCCCGGACCCCTGCGGACCCATATGCTGAACTGGGGCATGCTTCCCATGCGGGAGGCCCCCAGCCCAGGTCCCGCCCTGCATAGCCCCACAGTCACCTGTGTGGAATGACAGTATGTTGAAAACTAATGATGCAGGGCTGTGCAGACTGCTCTGGGCCCTCCCCTTCTCTCTGTCTCTGTCTCTTTCTCTCTGTCAAACAATAAAAATAAATCTTCAAAAAAAATTAAAAATAGAACTACCATTTGACTCAACAATCCCATTTGTGGGTACTTATCTAATGAAATCCAAAACACTAATTCTAAAACATATATGCACCCCTATGCAGCATTATTTATAATAGCCAAGATATAGAAGCAACCTAGGTGTCCATCAATAGGAAAATGGATAAAGAAGAAGTGGAACATATATCCAATTGAATATTACTCGGCCATAAAAAAATGAAATCTTACCGTTCACCACAACATGGATGGACCTAAAGGGTATTATACTAAGTGAAATATGTCAGACTGAGAAAAACAAATATCTGATTTCACTTACATGTAGAATCTAAATGAACAAACAAAACAGCAACAGACTCATAAAGCAGAGAACAAACTGACAGTTGCCAGACTGCAGGCTGTTGGGAGGCTGCGAAAGGTGAAGGGAGTGAGAAGTACAAATGGGCAGCTACTGAATAGTCACGGCTGGGGAAGCCGGGACGGCTCAGTGGGCTAAGCACTCATCTGCAGCCCCAGGTTCTGAGGATCGAGTGCCGGCCCCAGCCCGTGTGGACCCATAAGCTGAACTGGGGTGTGCTTCCCATGTGGGAGGCCCCCAGCCCAGCTTCCACCCTGTGCTCGTCCCTGCCTACCCATGGAATGAAACCATGCAGAGAACTGATGATGTGCAACTATGGAGACTGCTCTGGGCCCTCCCCCTTCTCTCTGTCTCTCTCTCTCACTCTGTCAAAAACAATAAAATAAAGATTTAAAAAAATAGTCACAGGGTGTAATGTATAGCATAGGGAATGAGTGAATAATGTTGCAACAATTATGTATAGTGCCGGGTGGGTACTAGACTTATTGGGAGGGATCATTTCATAAGTAATATAGATGTCTAACCACTATGCTGTACACCTGAAACTAATATAATATTGAATGTCAACTGCAGTTGGAAGTTAAAAAATAAATAAGGGCTGAGAACTTACTAATATGGGGAGAGATTTCTATATCCAAGTTCATGAAACTATTAGGTAACCTCCAAAAAATATAAATATCCATTTGTGATATACTCTTCACAATTTTCTTAAAAAATTGAGATTATTGAGGGAAGATTTTCATATAATATCTAGAAATGAGTCCTATTTAATGTATCCTGTTACAGAACTACCACCATAGTCAAAATATAAAACATTTTCATCACCCCCCAATTTTTTCATGCTCTAACACCCTTCTCTCAACCTCATGTCCCTGGCAACCAGCAATCTGTTTCCTGTCATGCTAGGGGCTTCTCAAGAGTGTCATAGAATAGGGAAAGCCGGGATGGCTCAGTGGGTTGAGTGCTCATCTGGAAGTTCTGGGGTCCAAGGATCAAATCCTGGCCCTGTCCTGTGCCAACCCACATGCTGAGCTAGGGTGTGCCTGCAGCTCAGTTCTCACTGGGGTGGGAGGCCTCTAGCCAGCTGCTGTCCTGCGCAGCCCCATGCCCACCTGTGGAAGAAACTATGCAGAAAACCAATGATGTGCAACTATGGAGACTGCTCTGGGCCCTCCCCCTTCTTTCTCTCTGTCTCTTTCTGTCTCTCTCTCTCTGCCTCTCCTTCTGTCAAATAAGTAAATAAAAATAAATAAATATTTAAAAATAAAAAAAGAGTGTCATAGAATGGAGTCATGCAGTAGCAGTTTTTGCACTTGGATTCCTCCACAGAAAAGGACGCACGTGGGACTTCGGGAGGCTTAATGTCAACTCTCGTCTGGGTAGTGTTATATGGCTGGATCAATTCACGATTATTTCCCAAACTGTAGGCTTATGTTTTCTACAGGGGAGTGTACATACAGTGTGTTTGGCAAATGCAATTAATATTTATTAGGTTGGTGCAAACATAATTGTGGTTTTTGCATTGTTGAAATTTGCCATTTTATACTGGAATACATTCTTAAATGTGGTTGTGTTGTACATCATTTTCATGCACACTTATTGCTTTATGTTTTGGGGCTAAGGACTTACTACTTGCCGTTTCTTTTAGACTATGGAAATGATGTTAGACAAAAAGCATTTGAGTTCAAAATGGGCCATAATGCAGCGAAGACAACTCATAACATCAACAAGGCGTTTGGCCCAGGAACTGCTAATGAATGTACAGTGCAGTGGTGGTCCAAGAAGTTTTGCAAAGGAGACAGGAGCCTTGATGAGGTGGAGTGTAGTGGCTGGCCATCGGAAGTCGACACCAACCAATTGAAAGCATTCATCTTACACCACATGAGAACTAGAGGGAAAGCCGGGATGGCTCAGCGGGTTAAGCGCTCACTTTGCAGCGCCGGGGACTGAGGATCAAATCCTGGCCCCGGCCCATGCGGACCCACACGCTGAACTGCAGTATGCTTCCCATGTGGGAAACCCCCGGTTTAGTTCTCACCCTCCGGTTTGGCCCCTGGTTCGAGGGGGCATGCCTCCCATGCGGGAGAGACCCCCAGCCCAGTTCCAGCCCTGCGTGGCCCCCGACCACCTGTGTGGAACAAAACTATGTCAGAAACTGATGATGTACAACTATGGAGACTGCTCTGGGCCCTCCCCCTTCTCTCTCTCTCTGTCTCTGTCAAAAACAATAAAATAAATCTTTAAAAAAAAAAGAACTCCACCATTCCACGGTCATTTGGCATTTGAAGCAAATTGGAAAGATGTAAAAGCTCAATAAATGGGTGACTTATGAGCTGAGCAAAAATCCAAAAAATAATCAGTTTAAAGTATCATCTTCTCTTATTCTACACAATCACAACGAACCATTTCTTAATATATTTTTATTTATTTATTTTTGACAGAGAGAGAGATACAGAGACAGAGACAGAGAGAGAACTGACCTGGGGGAGCTCCCAGTTCAGCACATGGGTCCGCGTGGGCCGGGGCCGGGATTCAATCCTCGGTCCCCGGCGCTGCAAAGTGAGCGCTTAACCCACTGAGCCATCCCGGCTTCCCCTGAACCATTTCTTGATCAGATTGTGACATGCCATGAAAAGTGGATTTTATACGACAACCAGCGATGACCAGCTCAGTGGTTGCACAGAAGCTCCAGAGCTCTTCCCAAAGCCAAACTTGCACCAAAGAAAGGCCATGGTCACTGTTTGGCGGTCTGCTGCCGGTCTGAGCCACTGCAGCTTCTGAATCCCGGCAAAGCCATTCCATGCGAGAAGTGTGCTCAGCAAATCGATGAGATGCACTGAAAACTGCAGCGCCTGCAGCCAGCACTGGTCAACAGCAGGGCCCAACTCTTCCCCAGGACACCCCCCGACTGCACGGCGCACGACCAGAGCTTCACAAGTTTAACAAATTGGACTGTGAAATTTTTGTTTATTGTTTTTGACAGAGACAGAGAGAAGGGGGAGGGCCCAGAGTGGTCTCCATAGTTGTACGTCATGGGTCCTTGAGGTAGTTTCATTCCACAGGTGGGCGAGGAGCTGCGCAGGGCGGGAGCTGGCTGGGGGCCTCCTGCATGGGATGCCCAGGGCTACGAAGTTTTGCCTCATCCACCATATTCACCTGACCGCTTGCCAGCCGACCACCACTTCTTTAAGCATTTTGACACCTTTTTGCAGGGAAAACGCTTCCACACCCAGCAGGATGCAGACAATGCTTCCCAAGAGTTCCTCGAATCCCAAAGCACAGATTTTTATGCTACAGGAATATACAAACTTATTTCTCATGGGAAAGAAAGTGTTGATTGTAATGGTTCCTACTTTGATGAATAAAGATGTGTTTGAGCCTAGTTATAATGATTTAAAATTCATGGTCCGGAGCCACAATTACTTTTGTGCCAACCTAATAATTTCATGTCATTTATCTTGTATATCTATATAAAGGTGTATTTATTAAATAGCCATGGTTATCCTTTTTTTTTAAGATTTATTTTTATTGTTTTTTGACAGAGAGACAGAGAGAGACCGAGAGAAGGGGGAGGGCCCAGAGCAGTCTCCATAGTTGACATTAGTTTTCTATATGGTTTCACTCCACAGGGGGGTGCGGGGCTGCGCAGGGGAGGAACTGGGCCGGGAGCCTCCCGCATAGGTCCCGGCAAGAACTGAACTGGGGGCACACCCCAGTTCAGCATGTGGGTCCACATGGGCCGGGGCCAGGATTCAATCCTTGGTCTCTAGGGCTGCAAAGTGAGTGTTTAACCCGCTGAGCCATCCCAGCTTCCCCCATGGTTATCCTGTAAAACAGGGCTGTCAAACTCAAGTAAAACACGGGCCATTTGGTGCAACAGGCAAGATTCACGCGGGCCACATCCCATGTACAAATGTCGCCGGAACTGAGTCAGCGCGCTTATACACGCCCCCAGGCCCCCAGGAAAGGCCCTGAGCCACGTGTATACTCGTCTTCAGTAGTTACAGGGTTAGCGAGGGAATTGTGTGTACGGTATTGCCTCCATCTCCCCTAAGTGCTCTTTTCTTCATAACAATTTTTTCTATTTTCATTTTATTTCAGAGCATCGTGGGCCACAAAAAATGACCTCAGGGACCGCATGCGGCCCACGGGCCACCAGTTTGACACCCCTGCTGTAAAAGAAAGTAAATGATTATTGAAAAGGCAGGTACGTCAGGAGGACTAGGGATGGGAAGTGATTGGCCTGGGGCCAGGGGCGTGTTCCAAAAGTATTGGCATGTTCTCCATCTTTATCTGAGTGGTGGTTACCAGGGTGTCAACATTGCATAAGCACAGGGGCATTGAGCACCCTGTAGCCATGTGAATGGTGCGCCCTGGCTCCAGGCAGCTACAGTTCAGGCGGTCACTGTGCCAGCCCCAGCTGAAGAAAAGAACCCACCCCCAAACGTCAGCGAGGGGTGCTCCAACAGAGTGCAGACTCCAGCTTGTGTGACCCAAAGAGGCCATCTGGGAGAGAGCTGGGACTCCGAACTACCACTTCCAGGAAAACCAGGGCTGCGTGGGGCTGCGGGTGGGGAGTGTGGAAAAGGGTCTGCAGTGGACCCTGCAAGAGCAGTGAGGCTCCTCAACCACACTCGCCACAGAAACTGGTCACCTTCCGGTCAAGGCCGTGGAGCCGCGCAGGCTGGAGGGGAGGCGGTGAGCTGGCTAGGACAGGGCACCGTGAAGGCCCGGGGAGCGGGACCACCCAGGGCACTTCCCCAGGGCCCCCCAGCAGCCTGGACACTAAGCCACGCTCTTCTCCCATGTTCCCAGGACCCTGGCCTGTGGCTCCAGGATACCCGGGGCTGAGAACGCTGCCTCCACCCTTCTCCTGAAAGCGAGGACGGACAGGCCTGGGACCCTGGGTCAAAGGGGACGGCTACAGAGGAGAGGGGACAAGCCAGCAGGTCGCTGGAGGCCTGGCTGGTGGTACCACAGGGAGGGGAGACTGCATGGAGCAGACTGGGTCTGGGGAGGGAGGGGATGAGCAGCGCAGGCACCGTCCCTGGGCGGTCCGGCGGCCCACCTGCGAGGTCACAGGTGCTGACAGTGAGCCCCAGCGTGGACAGGGAACAGGGACATGGCTAAAGAAAGGGCAGAGAAATGGGGTGCCACCTGGCAACCGTGAGAGCCCCTGAAGTGGAGGAAACACCAAGAGGGGCTGTAGGGGACAGGGGGGCAGTGCCGGGGGGCCAGGCCCCGGGCCCTCTGGGGGCGGGAGCGCAGGGCTCCTCGCGGAGGCAAGGCGGGCCCACACTCCCTTAGGGCAGAGGCTCAGCCCAGATGCCAGAGGTGCCTTGGGGCACCCCCAGCCCTGCCCCCACCCCTCCTGCACACACACACCCCCAAGACACACTGCCAAATAGGAAAGCGCTTTAATTGGAAACTGCTGTTAACTGGGGTGGGGAGGAGGCCACAGAAGGGGGTGAGGAAGCCCGGGCTTGACAGAACAGGAGGGGACGCGGCTCTCTGGTTCCAAGGGGAGCAGCTGTTCCTCTGGTCCCGAGACGAAGAGGCCGGGCTCAACCTGTCAGAAGCAGCAGAGTCAGGCAGCAGGGCCGCCAGCCAGGGCCGGCCCGCAGCGCCCGCCACGCCGGCGGGGACGGGGGTGGGCAGGGCGACACTCACTTGAAAGGCTTTGGAACTTCTTAGCCAGGGCCTCCATGGCCCCTGAAACAGAGAGGGGCATAAGCAGGCATTCCCAACACAGGGACACAGAAGCCCGGCCCCCTGTCCCCAGGGGCAACCGCGTAGCCCTGCCACCTGAAAACCCCCCAGCCGCCACCCAAGGAGCGCTGGGCCCGACTCCCTCATCCACCACCGCCCTTAAAAGCGCTCACGTTGTCCAAACGGGACAACACGGGCCAGCAGTTCTCGAGCTCTGAGGCGCATCAGAACCATTCGGAACTTGTCACACACACAAACCAGCAGGACCCCGAAGCCATGGCCAGCGGCAGAGAAAGGGCCATTCCAGGAGGCATCGCCCACCGTCCTAAGAGCAGGACGCCCCTGGGACCGGCTGTCGGTGGCAGGGCGCCTGTGCCGATCACACAACGCGGCCTCCAGGGCCAGGCCCGCCCCGTTCTCGGCCCACGGGAATGAGGGGCCTGTGTGGCCGCCTGCGCCCCCTCCACGTCCCGGGCTCTGCGCTGAGACAGCCCCGTCCGCCCCGGGCCCCGCATACCGAGCTTCTCTCGCAGGCTGTCCACTTCTCGCTGCAGCACCGGGCACTGGGTCAGCAGAAAGCGCAGACAGACAAGTGATCAGCACCCTCGGGTCCCCGCTCTGCTGGGTACCGCCCCTCCCCCCGGGGCTGGGTGCCCTGCATGAGGTGTGGGGTGCTGGTGGCCGCTGAACCCCAACCGGGACCCCGCCGTCTAGTCTGGGCCCGCACTTCTGGGAGCCGGGGGGTGCATTACCCGGGGACAGCCCTCTGCTCCAGGGGGCAGCTCCGGCTGCCTGTCCAGTCTCGGGGCTGAGTCCGGTGGTGCCTGGTCCCCTGGCAGGAAAAGAACAGGACCTCCAGCTCCCAAAGCCGCCAGGGAGGCGGCCGAGCCCCGCGGGGCCGGACGCGTGAGGCAGCATCCCCCTCTGCTGGCCACCAGGGGCCCTGCTCTGCCCTGCAGCTCTGCCCTTCTCTCTGGGGGCCTCCCCTGCTCCCCAGGGCCAGCCCCTCCCCCACGGCGGTCCCCAAGCCTGTGCGTGGCTCTGGCTCAGCCACTGGCACAGCTGCAGCCACCACCCGCCCCCCGGGACGAGCCCTGTGTCCCGAGAGGGCTGAGCAGCAAGGGCCGCTCCGCTGGATGTCCCTGTGTGGAGGTGCAGTTTGGGACTCTGCGAGTCACCGCTGTGCACACCCCCCACGCAGAAGATGCGGTGACCTGAGCCAGCCCTGCTGACACCCCGTTTCCTGTGGGAGAAGCTGACTGGGGCTGAGCCCCCAGAAGGCCTGCTGAGCCAGAGGGTCCCTCCCCCTCGCCCCTCCACTCCTAGCAAACCCACAGGACTCACCGGAGGGTCCAGGCCCTTTGGGCACCACGTCTTCCTTGCTCAGGGCTAAGGGCTGTGGGCGTCTTGCAATTATGGGGGGTCGGATGTTATAGTTGCCACTGCTGAACTCTCCCCGGTGCCCACACACACAAGATGCCCCTGGCTTCGGCGCAGGAGGCTGAAACAGAAAGTTCTCGTGCATTTGGCCTCGGGGTGTGAGCCCGCGGGTGTGTTTAGGGGCCGGGGTGAGGCAGGAACAGGAAAAAGAATTCAGAGGCTGACCTCACCAGCACTTTCTCCCTTGGTCAGTCCCAGGCCAGGGGGCACCCCGATCGGGTGTCCTAATGAGTGAGGGTGCCCGACAACCCACGAGGGAGGGACACAGGGTGTGTGGGTAAAGAAAGAGGGGGTGAGGCCAGGTAGGCAGGGCCCCATACTCACTTGGTCCTTGGGACCTGGGTCTTTCTTGGGGTCCTTATCTTCTGCTCCTACCCCTTCGAACTCTCTGGCCTTCCTGGCCGAAGACCTCTTCCTGGATCCGCCGTGCCTGGGCTGCCTGATCCCGGAAGGGCCCCAGGAGGACCTCTTGCTCCTCCCCGATGTGGGAGCACCAGAGATTGTGGGCAAGGTGACCGGCTCCAGGGGAGCTGTCAGCATTTTCTGACCACAGGAAGGGAAGCTTCTCTCCAGGGCCAGATTTGGGACCCCCCCTAGCGCTGGCTTCCCCTGGGTGCTCTTCCGGTAAGTACCCTCAGGCAGGTGGCCTGGGGCAGCAGCTCCCTGGTAGCTGGGCCTGCTCTCCCCCTGCCCCCAGATCATGCTTGGTGTTTTCTTCCAGGAGCAGACATCCCCCTCTCCACCAGCCTGCCTTTCCACAGCCCAGGTGGGTCCTCCAGAAGCGGAGGGCATGAAATAGCCTGGCACATGCAGGAAATTTTCCCTGGCATGGCTTTTCAGGTGCCTGGGGGCATCTCGGGGGCCCTCGAGAATGCTAGGTCTGGCCTGCCCTCGTCCTTTGCAGCCGTAGGTCACCTTCATCTGCTGTGTAATATCGATCTCATCTGACGTCTCCGCTTTGGAAGGCAGCTCGAGCAGGCCTTCCATGGAGGGCAGTTGGGGACACACAGGGCTGGGTGACCTAAGCTTAGTGCCTCTCTTCAAGATCTCCAAGGGTCGACCTCCCTCGGGCCCCCTGGGGTGGCGGGGGCCGGCGGAAGGGAGGGGCTGAGACCCCACCCAGCGATGGGTCTGCCAGCCTCTCCCACCGGGGCCCAGCTTCAGGTCCACCCACATGGTGGACGTTTCCCTTTTGCAGCTCTCTGCGGGAGGGTTTCTACGGACCCCCTGGGCATCCCGGTCGGTTGGCTGCTGCAGGACGGCCATTGTGGCCTCCTCAGCGATGTGGCCCGGGGTGTGTCCCTGAATATCAGCCTGGGAAACAGGCTGGCCTTCACAGCCCCAGAGCACCTGCCTTCCTGTTTCCACCCCGTCAGTCTCCGAGTCAAAGCCCTCACTGCTAGTTGGGGTTCCCAAATCAAGGCCCAGAGTAGGGCCCCGAGGGGCTTTGGGGCGGGCCTGGCGGTCGCAAAATGGCCCCCAGCCATGTGGGTCTAACCCCTCTCCCGAAACAGACCCCTCGCTGTCGTCCGAGCTCATGTTGTGACTCCCAGCACGTGATGCTCCCTCCTGGGCACCAGCGGGTGACGGGTGGCAGATCGCTAGCAGAAGGAACGCCCGAGACTTTCTACACGCCCGCCTGGCTTCCACAGACGCCTCACAAGCTGGGTCTGCGCGCCTTAGACACCCACGCCACGGACTTCTCATTGGCCCAGCCCTGC
Source organism: Craseonycteris thonglongyai (assembly GCA_004027555.1). Taxonomy (NCBI): domain Eukaryota; kingdom Metazoa; phylum Chordata; class Mammalia; order Chiroptera; family Craseonycteridae; genus Craseonycteris; species Craseonycteris thonglongyai. The sequence goes on along the minus strand of PVKE010029183.1, from coordinate 3,266 downwards.
TAGGCCCGCCCCTCCGGGCCCCAGCCAATCGGGTGGAGGGGGCCTGGGTGACGTCGAGGCTGTGGAGCAACCGAAACTGGATGCCCGTATGTTGAGGGAGGGCAGTCGCCGGAGCGCTAGTCCCCGTGCTTCTGTGCCACCCCTCCCCCCCAGCCCACGGGCGTGGCAGCGCTGAGCCCCGGGTTCCGGCCCGTGTTGGGGGAGGGGATGGGCGTGTGTAAGGATGAGGCGTCAGCAGGGAGGTGAAGCACCTCCAGCCTCCACTCCTCAACCAGACTTCCGACCCGCTAGGCCAGTGGGCACAGGAAGCCCGCACTCCGTGACCGGAAAGGGCCACAGAGCAAACGTGGTCGCGTTTACGGGCCGCGCGGTCACTGTCGCAACTCGGACCGTCACGAGTGCTGATCAGATCGGCCCGGGGCTGTGTGCTCAGGGACATTTGCTGGCGAGCCAGTTTGTCCACAGCCGGGAGCCTGTGCCTCTCCCCCACCCTCTTCCCCCCTCCCCTCCCCCACCCCCATCACCCCGAGTCAACTCGAAGAAGAGGGGATTCCCAACGGCCAGTGCACACCCCAAAAGATGCTCGCTCTCACTGGTGCCGGAGAACCGAGCTAAAAGCACAAGTCAACGTTCACGCACCACGTGCGCACACAGAGCTTCACCTTTCCCGGGTGCGGTGAGAAGTGAGGCGCAAACGTGTGCTCTGCCCCCTGCCGGGCGGGAAGGGGTGTGGGGGGGAGGGTGGTGGACACGCGCAGGAGCCATCTTGGAGGGTAGTTGGGCAGAATCCATGAAAAGCTACTGAGACGCCACGGACGAGGCCTGGCGCATAGACGAGCGGCCACACACCGGCAGGACAGTCCTAGGGCGAAGTGTCCCCACCGTCTCACAGGTAAGGAGACAGGTACTGAGAGGCTCAGCCACTGGCCCGAGGTCACTGGCTTGTCGCCATCAGCTGCGGGATTGAAACCGCGCAGTGCTGCTCCAGGGCCCTTGCTTTGAGTGGAAAATGGTCAAACTGGAAAGGCGTCTATTCCCTCTGACCCGCAAGTCCACTCCGGGCCCATCTGGAGACGCGGGTACGTGTAGTGTCAGGACACAGGTGCAAGCATGTGGGTGAAAAGCTCTACATTCCCATCGGGAAGGAAATGGATGACTGCAACGTGTCCAGCAAATTAACACAGGACAGTCACATGGGACACAGGAGGACATATTTCTAAAACATCCTTGTGACTGCAGAAGGTGAGTCACAGAAAAATGGAGTTGGATGCATCCTTGTAAATTTAAAAAAACCTAATGGATCCAGAATAATGTCTGAGAATACACATAGGTGTATGTCCAGACTCGTTTTAAAGGCCTGGAAGGTCACACAGCCAACACTTACCAGTGGTGGTGGCAGCAGGGATGTGGGACAAGGTGCCAGCTGTCTTTCAAATTTTCCAGAAACTGGGGAAGCCGGGATGGCTCAGCGGGTTAAGCGCTCGCTGTGCAGCCCCGGGGACTGAGGATGGAATCCCGGCCCCGGCCCATGCAGACCCACATGCTGAGCTGCGGTGCGCCCCCAGTTCAGTTCTTGCCGGGGCCTATGCGGGAGACTCCCGGTCCGTTCCTGCCCTGCGCAGCCCCGCGCCCACCGGTGGAGTGAAACTATATGGAAAACGAATGCTGTCAACTATGGAGACTGCTCTGGGCCCTCCCCCTTCTCTCTGTCTCTCTCTCTGTAAAATAAATAAGTAAAAATAACAAGAAATCTTTCGAATTTTCCAGAAACGACTGGTTCCTAACTTCCCGCGCTGAGCACTCCTGACACGCGGGGACTGGGTTTCCCTAGGTTTCCACAAGTGCCGCGAGTGTGAGACTGTCCCTGGCTGGCCGCCCGGCCCCCCACGCCTTCTGCACCGCCCTCCCCCCTTTCCCACTCGCTCCCGTGTCTCCGCGCCATTGCACCCGGGCCGATGTCCACGAGGGGCCTGGGCCGGCAGCGCCTCTTGCTTGCGGCCCGCACAGGCCTGTGTCTCTGGGGCCGGTGGAGAAGGTGCCCGAGCAGGGAGAGGGGCTGCGCTCTACGTCTTCCCTCCTGCTCACGTGTGCCCCGCACAGCCCTGCCCCTGTGCACACAACAGCCTCCCGCACCGCTGCCGCTGACTTCTGAAGACACGCTGTGCTGTTTTACACACGCTCTAGTGCACAAAGAAGGACATGGCCCGTCTCCTGTGCCCGCCGCTGTCCTGGAAGCCATCACCCATCAAGCTCCCCGCACCCCTCTGGCCGCTTCCATTCGCTGCCTCCCTCCCCGCGTCTCTGCCCTTCCAGAGTCCTAGAGCTTCTTCACACCTTCTCCACTCTGTCCATCCCTGGGGCTCTCCCGCCTTCTCTCCCCCTGCAGTTCACAGGTGTGCAGTAATGTCCCTAACCTCTGCTCACCCCCATCCCACCCCGTGCTCACCACGATCCCATACTGCCTTGGACTCCCTATCTTGTCCTGGGCTGGGCCCAGTATCAGGCGAGTCACTGGTCGTCCCCGCCATGCTAGTTCTCACCCCCCACACCAAAGACCTTTGGGGGGCCCTTGCTCCAACTGCCAAGGGTATCACTTGCAATTGTCAACCTGCTGACGGGAAAAACGACCAGTGTGTTGATCCGGGGACCTGGTTGGCTCACTGGGAGGCAGTCTCTACCCCCAAGTCCTTTGATGACTGGGGCCTCGTAAGCCTCACTCGAACAGGCTCCCCATGGGGATCGATGCCCCCTCCGAGCCCGTGTCTCCTAGTCCTAGGAACATCCGGGCCTCGTCCAGCCCCAGCGCGCACTCACGCGCGTAGCTGAGGAGGCTGCTGTGAGCATTCGCTTTCCTTGCTCTTGGGTAAATAGCGAGGGTTTAGCTTGCTGGAGCGCGTGGTAAGTAGAGCGGTTGCCTGGATGATCCGCATATTTTTAACTGGATAAGAAATGTGCAACTGTTTCCCAGCGTGTCTATGCCATTTCACACTGTCCCCAAGCAGGCGTGAGCGTTCTACTCGTTCCTCCTCTAGCGCTTAGCTTGGTCTGTCTTCTTTATTTTAGCCACGCTTATAGGTGTGTTGTGGTATTTCACTATGGCTTTTTAATGTGTGTTTCTGTAATGATGTGTGAGGTTGAGCATCTTCTCAACAGCCTACTGGACATCCATTGTCTTTAGCATGGTGTCTGTTTAGGATTTTTTGCTCATCGTTTACCAGGTTGCTTGGTTTTGTGCTATTGAATATTGAATGTTCTTTATCTCTTTT
>PVKE010029182.1:0-20435 GCA_004027555.1 Craseonycteris thonglongyai | reverse complement strand
CTCTGATATTAAGGATTTTAGCAAAATATCGTTCTTAAGGTTCAAAATTTCTAACTCTAGTTCTTCTGCTTTCCCCTGAACAAGGTCTGCAATACATGCGGCTAGTTCTATTCCATTTATTTGGCAAGTGAAAGGATTGATACAGAAGGAGACAATTGGCTCGATATTTGTAAACTGCAGAAATCTCTCTTCAAACTGTCTTTGAAGCACTTGCAGGGTCTCAATAAATAATGACACGTTTAATTCATTGTTACCTAGCATTTTCCTCATGTATGGGAAGTGCACGAGAGACTTGATATGCAGATGTGATATCAACAAAGTCAATTTCGCTTTCAATGCGTTTACAGAGCTTATCATTTCAGCTTTATTTTTGTCTTTTCCCTGCAACTCCAAATGGAAAGAATCTAATTTTTCCATGATGTTGGCAAGAAAACCCAAATCCACCAGCCAGCAAGAGTCTGTTAGTTCATCCTAATTTTCATTTTTATCATGGATAAATGTTTTTATTTCTTCAATGAAGTTCACAAATCTTGTAAGAACTTGACCTTTACTGAGCCAACGTACTTCAGTATGCAGGATGAGATCGTGTTCTTTATCTTCAGTATCTTCTAACAGGGCCTTGAAAAGTCAGTGTTGCAATGGAGCTGCTCGAGTAGAGTTGATTATCTTTGTGACTATTTTCATAACATGTTCAAAGGGCAGTATTTTACAACACAAAGCTTCCTGATGGATAACACAGTGGTAGGACATAAAGTTTGAAAATGATTCATCTTTCCTGCAAAGGGCAATAAATCCTTTGTTTTTTACCAACCATTGCTGATGCCCCATCGGAAGTTATCACAGACAACTTATGCAAAGGCATGTTTATCGACCTGGTGTATGTTCTGAAAGTTTTATAAATATCCTCACCTCTCTTCTGTCCTTTCATTGGTAATATTTGCAACAGCTCCTCTTTTACTGTGAAGTTACTAAATACCATTCTCACCATAACTGCCAACTGTGCGGTGTCTGATATATCTGTTGACTCGTCAAATTGCAGAGAGAAGCAGTCACATATCTCCAAGTCAGTCTTTAACAGAGTTTGCAAGTCTTTTGAAATTGTGTGTATTCTTCTTGTGACTGTGTTATTTGACAACTGTAGGTCTTGTATCGCCGACATAATCTCACGCTTGTTAAAATATTCCTCAAACAATCGGCAGCAGTCAGAAATGCTTCTTTGAACAATTCACCATCCTGGAAAGGTATTTTCTTCTTTGCGAGCATGTGAGAAATTTTGAAAGAAGCAATGGTTGCCTTTTTAGATTTTTCCACATGTCTAGTGAAAACAGTCTGTTGAGTAGTTAAACTTAATTTGAGTTGATTTATTTTTTTCTTTCTTACTTCAGATTTAAGTGGATAATTCGTATCAAAAGTGGTATGACTTGTTTGAAAGTGACGTTCAACATTATGTTTTTTCGGCACTGCAGTACTACTGCCACTCAACAGGCAAACGCATTTACTTTTTAAATTAATGAAACTGGAGAAGCCGGGATGGCTCAGTGGGTTAAGCGCTCACTTTGCGGCACTGGGGCACAGGATCGAGTCCCGGCCCCGGCCCTTCCGGACCCATGTGCTGAACTGGGGAGTTCCCCCAGTTCAGTTCTCTCTCTGTATCTCTCTCTCTCTCTCTGTCAAAAACAATAAAAAATAAAAAAAAATGTAAAACAAAGCTTTTCACTATCTTTAAAAAAATAAAAATAAAAAAATTAATGAAACAATATGATTCCTCCCAGTCTGTGTTAAAAGTATAGGTTCGTTTTCTCTTACTTGGTCCACTCATTTTAGGACTAAAAAAATAAAAATAAAAATAGTTATAGAACTACAATATCATATCAAATTGCCACCATAATAATAGATTACCTACCTCACTTTGAGTTCATTTAAAATTGAATATATCAAAACACTGTGATCCTAGCTAACCGTCACGACCCGATCAGTCCAGCAACCGCAATCAAAACGGCAACTCCGCGTCTCCCGGTCTGGGGAGGAGAGTGTAAAGAGCGCAGCGGCTACACAAGACGCGACATGTACAAAGGCGACAGCTAGGGGAACACTTATACATACGATATCGCACACATACCAACGGATATAATAAACCTGTGTAGATACTCCAACAATATTTTAAAATTCTAACAAATGTATAAAAATAAATTATAGTTTTACTTAGTGTTTATGAAAAACTTCTGATGCAGTCAAATAATGGCGGGCACACACACATCAGGCCGCTGGCGCCATGGCGCCCACAGGCACGGTGTTGGGAATCCCTGCTTTAAGTAGGACTGTTGGCATTTCCTTTCTCATTCAGCTTTCTTTTTGTTGTCAGTCTTAAAGTCTTCTGCTGTCTCATCATTATGTCTTTCTCCCTTTCCAAAGAAGCTCTCCAGTGATGTTTGCTTTTTTACTCATTTTGGCGAGGGTTACCGTGTAGGCTTACCAAAACTGACTGAGACAAGTGCACAGTGCAGGAGAGAGGCACAGATGGAAACGGTAAATAAAATAATGGGCAAGCCATGCACAGACCAAAGTAAGTGTTGGATTCTGACTTAAAGCCTGCCACCAGATGCAGCTTAAGCGTCACTTGCCACTCACTGATAGGGTTTTGATATGAGTCTGCAAGCAATTGATTTATGATGGTTTCTGTGCAGTCAAATTTCTCTGCTAATATTAATCTGTATTTGTAGCCCCTCCCCAGTGCTAGCACCACCACCTCAGCTCCACCTCACATCAACAGGGGTTGGATTCTCATAAGGAGCACACAACCTAGATCCCTCACATGAGCAGTTCACAATAGGGTTACACTCCAATGAGAATCTAATGCCACCACTGATGTGACAGGAGGCGGAGCTCAGGTGGTCATGCAAGTGATGGGGAATTGCTGGCTATATATATAGGTGAAGCTTTGCTTGCTTGGCCTCTGCATACCTGCTTTGCAACATGCTTCTTAACAGGCCACAGACCAGTGTTGGTCCGAGGCCCCGTGTTTGGGGACTCCTGCTCTACAGTCCCTTCAGGGAAACCTCACTTCTTATTAGGCATCTACTTATGCACTTGTTCTATCTCCTAAAATAACTTCTGTTGGTGTCTTTTGTCTAGGTCTTACTCTCTGTTGAGGCATAACTTTTGACTCTATATCTATATCATCTATCTATCTATCTATCTATCTATCTATCTATCTATCTATCTATCTATCTATCTATCTATCTATCTATCTATCTGTCATCTACCTACATTCCTACCTATCATCTATAGGTATCTATTGAGAGAATATTTCATACCACTATTACATAACTTTAATTTTAGATAAAGCAAATTTTCCATGAGTTGTCTTATTATGACATTCACCAAACTATGACAAATAGATGGTGTGTGCCTTCTGGTTTTTAGATTATGACACGCTGATGTATTCCTATCTTAAAAAAAAGAAAACAATCATTCTCTCAAGTAACACATATACACTGACTATATGGATGTGACTATTTTTTCCCCCAAAACTATTATATGTAATCAATCTTTTTTTTTTTTTGTAATTCTCTAGTGAAGACTAATGACTTTATCTTCAAGTTATCTACTTGATAAATCCAACAAATATAATAAGAAAAGAGCTGGCCTAGTTCAAAGCAGGTTAAGCTTATGCGTCTTTATGTGTATATATTTTCCCTTTTCAGATGTTAACTGTGATAAGTACCTGCTCTTATCTTAATTGTGAAATAGGAGATATCTTAAATTAAGGCAAAGTTATTGGTGACTCAACACACTGAAGGGATAGGGCACTGTTATTTTATCCTTACTAATAAATTTACATGTTTTTAGATCATTCTTAATCTAAATGATTTTCTAGGAAAGGTCTTTCAGGCTACTGATTATCCTAAGAGAATATATTTGGGAGTAGCACTGTAACCTCATATCCTTCATCTACTTTCTATCTAGGCACCCTTAGGCTTGTTTCTTCACTGAGGCAAAAGAAAAATGGGTTCCGGATTTTAGAATTATGTCCCAGCAGCTGTTGATTCCACTACACAGTGATGTCACTTCCCACAAAGGCAGACCAGGGACACCAATTAGCTTTCCTATTCCTGTATTTAAACTGTATTATTGTCTCTTAGGGTATTTTGTTTCTAGTTCTTATAACTGACCACTGGAAAAGTCAGGCTTAACTGTAGGCTATTTTTGTGAAATGTATTTCTAGCACAATTTGAGTCAGTGTTTAGAAAGCACCACATAATATTAAGAATTATATATTGCACACCCAGTGTTTACCCATTTCTACACAATATTTCTAATCTTTCTAATAACCCTGAAATATAAATGTTATTACATTCAATTTGCAAGGACTCAAAGAGGCTGATCAAATTTTACAGAGCCACAAAGCTAACTGTTGCTGGAATCAGTGGAAAGAATAGCGCTGTGGTTATAGGTGGGGTCTAATACAAGACTACTTGAGTTGCATGCATTTCGGCACTTTGACTTTATGATCACTGCAGAATTATTTAAAAGGTAGATAGTAAATACATAATATTAATATTGGATCTCTTTCTTGCTTTAGTTATTAGGAAAGTTTCTTTAAATATTTTTTGAATTGTTAAATGTATTAGGGTGACATTGGTTAGTACAACTCCGCAATAACTCATCCATGTGTTACAGTATACATTCGTATCACCTGCCTCTAAAATGAAATAGATTAGCTGGGTAAAATACTTGGCCAGCATTTTAATAGGGTGTATTAGTTTGCTGTGGCTGCTATATCAAAAGACCACAGACTAGGGGGCTTAGACAACAAAGATTTATTTTCTCAGCTCTGAAGGCTGGAAACCCAGGATCAAGGTGTAGAAAGATGTGTTTTCTCCTGAAGCCTCTTTCTTTGGCTTGCAGGCATCTATCTGCCTTTCTGCTGTGTCCTCCCTGCCCTTTGTGTATTCACACTGTTAGTGTCTCTGTCTCCCAAAAGGACACCAGCCTTATTGGATTAGGGCCCCACTCATGACTCATTTAACTTTACTTACCTCTTTTTCAAAATATTTTGTTTCATTATTCAATTAGAGTTGACATACAATATTATATTAGTTCCAGGTGTACACCACAGTGTTTAAACATTTATGTGACTTGACGAAGTGATTGCACGACAAATGCAGTACCCATCTGACAACCTACACAGTTATTTTAGTACTACTGACTATATTCTCTATGTTATAGTCTGTCTTTTGTATGTCATGACTATTTTGTAACTGCCATTTGGACATTGTAATTTCCTCTCCCCTTCACCATCCTCCCACCCCGCTCAATCTGCCAGCCATCAACATGCTCTCTGTATCTATGAGCTTGTTTCTGTTTTGTTTATTCATTTATCCTTTCTCTGGATTCCCATGTAACTGAAGTCATAAGGTATTTGTCTTTCTTGGTCTGACTTACTCAATTCAGCCCAATACCCTCTAGGTCGATCTGTGTTGTTATAGATGGCAAGACTTCATCCCCCACCATTTTTTTTTTTTTAATGGCTGAGTAATATTTTATTGTCCATGAATATATGGATGCACATGTCCCTTCGAAGAATTGTTTTGTATTTCTTTGGATAAATACCCAGATGTGAGATTAGTGGATCCTTCTTTGTCCCTTGTTATAGTTTTTTGTTTTGTTTTGTTTTTAAGTTTTATTAATTAATTTATTTATTTATTTGACAGAGAGAGAGAGAGAGAGAGAGAGAGAGAGAGAGAGAGAGATACAGAGACAGAGAGAGAGTGAGAACTGAACTGGGGTAACTCCCCAGTTCATCATATGGGTCTGCCGGGGCCAGAGCCAGGATTGGATCCTCGGTCCCTGGTGCTGCAAAGTGAGAGCTTAACCCACTGAGCCATCCCGGCTTCCCCTCTTGCTACAGTTTTTGTTTCAAATTACATTTTGTCTGGTAAGAGTACTGCTACTTCAGCTTTTCTTTTTGTTTCCATTTTCATGAAATTTATTTTTTTATTGCTCTACTTTCAGTCTGTGTGTATCTTTTGAAGTGAACTGAGTCTCTTATAGACAGCATATGTAAGGGCCTTATTTTCTGATTTATTCAGGCAACTTATCTTTTGATTAGAAAATTTAATCCATTTATGTTTAAAGTAATTGTTAAGAAATATGTAGTTATTGTCCTTTTATTATTCATGTCTTAATGTGTTGGGGTTTTTTTTTTTCTCTTTTTAAAAGAAGTTCCTTTCATGTTTGTTGTAATACTGGTTTGGTGGTGATGAACCCCTTCAATTTTAAAGGTCCCATCTCCAGACATAGTCACATTGTGGGTTAGGGTTTCCATGTATGAATTTGGGGAGACACAATCAATTCATAACACAGAGGTAGAGACAGTGACTTCATTTGCCATAGATGTAGTCTGGGTATCACTAGTATACTCCACTACAAAGTATGGATATTGCATTAATTATATAAGGGGGCAAAGGTGAAGTCACATTTATGCTATAGTGCAGGTCTGAGTTTGGCTCAATGTTATGTCTGAGTGAAGTAGATTTCCACTATCCAAACATGTGTCTGCACAGGGAATCTGCCTAGAGCTGTTTATTCTGGCTGGATATGCAGATCATACACCCAGAAAAATGTCAGAGATGCCTGAGAAGACATACACTGATCATAAGTAGTAAATTTAAAAATACTTCTTAGTAAGTATTTACTACATGCAAGATACGTGATAGGAAAGTGGTAATGGATGAGGGGCTTTACCCTTAAGATACATACAACCACATTATATGTATACCGTAGGCTGATTAGACATACCAATATGAACAGGACAGAAAATGGTGTTGTCTGATTGTAAGTGGTACATATGGTCAGCCTAGTCGCATTGGGCTAAATTCAAGGTGTCAGCAGGCTGATCATAGGTATCATTTGAAACGGGACAGTGCCAGTGCCATTGCTTTCAGTTCTCTTTGAAACAGTATGTCTGGTCAGACTAGCATACAGTTATCTGTAAAACATATCGTATGCAATTTATTTGTTGCTTATTATGTAAGAACTATGATACATTATTTGTTTACTTCTTACTAAACGCTGAGGAGAATATTATTTTTCCAGTTTCACATGTGGAGAAATTGAGCCCCTAACAAGCTAAGAAACACTTTAAAACTAAATAACTAGAGTGAATGGAGTAGGTAGGTCCCTAACATTCCTAGGCCCATAAACATTTTACATTGTGAATTGGCTTAAAACATTGGTAAATTCTTTAAAATACATATGTAATAAAGAAAAAAAAATTGAAGTGCAACTGCTCCCTTAGAACCTCTGTAACCACATTTGCCATCTTTTTAATGTGATCAAATTTTCGGCTGCTAATCCAAACTATGAAAATATGAAAAGGTGACTTAATGTATGCTCCATTAGCATTTGTAGTAGTGTATTGTGATTATTAATTTACATGTGCCTGTCCCTTCTTACAGGAAGGGAATATGGTTGATTCACCTTTACATTAACAGTGTTTAACCTTATGCCTATATCATGATGAGGCCAAGGCAAATGCTAGAGAAATGAAGGAAGGAATGAAGGAAGGAAGGGAGGGATGAAAGGAAGACAGCCTGGCTGAGTATGGTTTTCATTCATTTTTTTAAAATATTTATTTTATTGCTTTTGAGAGAAGGTGTGAGAGAGAGAGAGAAAGGGGGGTGGGGGCCAGAGTGGTTTCCATAGTTGCACATCACTAGTTGTGACTTAGTTTCAACCCACACAGGTAGAGGCTGTGCAGGGCAGGAACCAACCGAGGGTCTCCCGAATGGGAGGCAAGAAACTTTGGTGTGCTGCTCCACAGTTACCAGTGGTGCTGCAGTTCAGCATATGGGTTTACACAGGCCAGATTTCAATAGGTAGATTTGTTTAAGAAGAGCAGTTTAACTAAGTTACAGGGGTGCTGTAAGAAGATCAGTGGGGCTGAAAGGTTTGGAGAAAAATAGTGTGAGATTATTCAAGTCAGTTTCAAACAAAACTGTAAATAAAAGGGTAAGTAAGTATTTCTTCAGGCAAAGAACTTTGGTAAAACTAAGATGAGATCACGAATTCTAGGAGAAATGTGTTATCATTTAATACTTTTTTTTTTTTAAGATTTATTTTATTGTTTTTGACAGAGAGAGAGGGAGACAGGGAGGGACAGAGAGAGAAGGGGGAGGGCCCAGAACAGTCTCCATAGTTGTACATCATTAGCTTTTCAACATACAGTAGTTTCTTTCCATACAGGTGGGTGCAGAGCCGCACAGGGTAGGAACCGGTTCGGGGCCTCCCGTATGGGAGGCTTGCCTTTGTAAGCCAGGGGTCGAACCGGGAGCCTCCCACAAGGAAGCTTGCCCCTGCAAGAACAGAACTGCCCCCCCGCCATGTGGGAAGCACACCACAGATCAGCATATGAGTCCACATGGGTCGAGGCTCAATCCTCGGACCTCGGCGCTACAAAGCAAGTGCTCAACCTGCTGAGCCATCCCAGCATCTTTGCTATCATTTAACTCTTAGCATATGAATATGTGACAAATTCACTCTTAGTTTCCGAAGTATAACTACTGGAGAAATTTTGATAGAAAACAAGTCACTCACTATTAAGCAAGACATTTGTCCTTTCTCGCGTTGTTAAGTATTGGGAGCCAGAAGCAGAATTTTAGAGTCCCGGATATCTTAGGGATAATCTAATTTCATCCTCTCTATTTAGAGAAAACTATGGTGCTGAGAAATTAACAGGGGCTAATTCAAGTTTATGAAGTGGCAACAGAACTGGATCCCAGAACTCCAGGCTCCCTCCTCAGTGCTTTTTTGACTCCAGTACAATTTTCTGGACAAGTCGTAAGTGAATGAGTCAGGGAAATAGAACTGTGGCATGATATAAATTGTTTGTACTTAAAGTTATAGAAAAATGCTCTTTTATCTAGATGGTTTTGCACATGCATTTACTTATATCTTTGGCATGTGGAAAATTGGTTTTATAATCTCCAGAGAAAAATTGTTAATTTCTGCCTGGAGCATTCTCTCTGCTGATTTCTATCAGAATATTTGCAACTCTAAAATTAATTTTATCCTATTTACTGTGTTGGTTATAATGAATCATATTCAGAATCACCAAAAAGTTTTACAAAAGACTGCACAGGAGAGGAAAAAAATACATTTGGTTTTCCTAAGCTGCTTCTCTGTTGATTATTACTAGGTAACCTTTTTTTCTTCTTCTTCATTTCTTATTCTCATTTGTATGAAAATCCAGATAGAAATGAAAGTAATGTATTAGCTGTTTTGGAGAAGAAAATGTTAAGTCAATTATATTCTTGCAATATTTATAAGAACTAAAGTGAGTTTAAATTTGAATTGTCAAAGGGAATTTTACATGCATTAAGCATTCAGTAAAATCCATCATATGTATTTAATTATGTACTAGGTTTTGAACTGTTATATCTAAAGTGGTATTTTTATTGAAAAAAAAAGAAAGATTTTCGGGAGAACTTATTCTAGGCATCAGTTTAAATTATACCTGTAAGTTTACTTCGGGTATTCATGCATTTTAGTGAGAAGATATGGGGAAGATGTGAGTGTGTGCGTGTGTGCGCTCCCACACGACTGTTAAACACTGTTTTTTTTCTTATTACAGTAAATGTACTTTGGGAAAAAACAATTGACAATTGTCATGTGTATCTAACTGCAAATGACTTTAACTTTATATATTCAGGTGTGTTCTGGATAAACCTTCTATTCTTTGTTATCATTTAGATTCATAACCATATGTGGGTGTTGAATTCCTGCACATTGAGGTGTTATTTCTAAGTATAAAAAGTCTTAGCAGAGTAAGCATTGACCTTTAAATCTCTCCCCCAACTGAAATGTTTAAAAAGTTAGCATATAACATAAATGTATCAAGCATGCTGCAAAGCCTACAGAATGATTCAGAGATGTATGAGATGGTCCCTATGTGTGTGTGTGTTGAATTTCTACATTCTCACAAGTAAAATAAGGACAAACCACACATAATTCTATATTACAAATGAAAGGACGTGGTAGGAATACTTGTAACAAACCCATCTCTTTATGCATGAAAAACCACATGGCGCTGACCCTAATGACTTAAATATTACCCCTGTGGAGCATTTCTCAAGCCCTATTAATGTTTTGATATCTGCCAGTAAAGAGAATTATTTAAAATAGAATATGATAGTGAGAATTCTTGCACTGGGCAACATTCTGAAAATTGTTACTTCACATGAAAACTGATAGATACAGTAGCCCTCAAAGGTAACCACTTTTGAAATGGTAATTTTATTTTGTATTTTACTCTCCTCTTCCCCAAACAGCAGCTTGAACCCAAAGTAGTTATGTCACCTGGTATCAGTCTAAGCTGGGTCAAGTGCAAAATGTAGAAATGGTTTATTTTGCTAATCTCTCTGGGGCTATTGAGATTCACAAAAAGAGGCAGCATTCCCCAGAACATAAGTATTGAAAATGTTGAAGATTTCTTTAGGCAGTGCAACAGTGAGAAAAAGCATTTGTAACTAAAAGTGAAAAGGTCTTAGGACGACAGTTGAGTATCATGCATGGAAATAGGTATGTGTACCTGTATATGTAATTTGCATATGTGATTTTCATTTTCTGTGTCTCCCTTAGAATTTATGTTTTTAAGTAATAATAACAGTCTATCATTTGGAGATATAATTTAGACTTATAAGATCTAAATTATTCACATTTAATATTTACTTTTTGTCAATTATAAGTTATAGAGAATTACCTAATTAAAATATCTTTTAGTTTAATCACTGAAGGATTGTGGATGTTTGAAGATAATGTTTTTAACTCAACACTTATATTAGTATCCCAATGTATCAGGCAGGGAAAAAAAAATGTGATACTAGTTTGATGGCTGAATAATCTTAACTATAATTAAAGTCTCTTTACAAGGCATATGACTAATTGCCAAACCAGTGTCCTTTACTTTTGATAATTATGATACTTGAGAGATAACACATAATTTTATACATCTGTTTTCTTATATTTCCTTGCAATGCTTTTATAATTTGAAGGTTTAGATGATAGTGAAGGTATTTTTATCATTCATTCATTCACTTATTCATTCATTTATCTGGGGGAAAAAATGTTATAGTCCTTTTGACACTGTCTCAAATAAAAACCAGTAACATATTATCACTCTTTTCACATACAAAAACAAACAAACAAAAGAAACCCCAAACTGATTAAGAGCAGCAGTGTCCAACCTTTTGGCTCCCCTGGGCCACATTGGAAGAAAAACAGTGGTCTCAGGCCACACATAAAACACACTGTCACTTACATTAACTGATGAGCTTTAAAACAACAAAATGTCTCAAAGAAATCTCATAATGTATTAAAATTTTGCGTTGGTGTGCATTCAAAGCCATAATGGGCTGCAGGTTGGACATGCCTGGTTTAGAGTCTTCTCTGACTCTAGTCTACTTTTCCTACCAGTGTTTCCAATTTCTATCCTAAAAATGTTTCTCCAATCTCCCTACTCCTCTCTAGCTTCACCACAAAAATCTTTTACCTAAATTACTAGAGCATCTGCTTATCTGCTCCATTCTTCTCTATGAAGTGAGAGTGAGAATATTTCTTTGAATGTGTATCTCATCATACCACATACCTACCTAGAAATATTAGTGTTTTACCATTTTGATTAAATTGCTGGGGCAGTACTAGCATGGCACTAAAACACCTTGACCTTCTTCTCTGACCTTATTCAATCATAGAGTCTGGACAAACCATTCTGGACCAATGTAAGAACCTCAGATACATGATACCATTTCATCCCTCCATGCACTGACATGCCATTCCCTTCACTCAATGTTTTCCTCACCCCTATTCCATTCCTTGGTAGGCAAAAGCTAGGCAATTTAAAATTTAGATTAAATGTCAACTCCTCAGTCAGAATTCTCCCCTCAGTTATGAGCTTCTATAGCACACCACTTTGTACCATTATAATTTCTCAATATTCGTGTTATTTAGTATAATGCAAGTTGTTAGAGTGCGAACACCTAATCCTGTTTATTTTCCTACCACCATAGCTCCCAAAATAGTGACTGTAATGTTGAATCTGCTTAAAAAGTGTTCTACAAAATGAACTGTATTTGAGGTTTTGAGTTGACGCATTCATTCCTAATCATATTAAATTATATTTTCCACCAAATATATTTATAACAAATAAAAAATAATCTAATTGTCTTACATACCCCTTCTGTCCTTACCCTCTGTGATTTATATTGAGATGAAATTAATTTGTGCTTATAAGTAAATGATATAGTACTTAATTGAATCAATTCTCAGTGCTCCTTATCAGAATGTTATCATTGGCTATAGCATTGATCTTGTCCCAGAAAATGTTAGTTTTGGGGTATAAAAATACATTACTGTGCACTCTGTCTTCCCAAGCTGTTTAGAATATCTACTTATAGTGATTTAATTTGCAGGACTGTGTGCCTAATAAGCTTTCTGTTGAAAATCCTAACACTAAGCTTTCTACGAGCGACGTGGTCTACATGTAAACTCTCTGCAAACAGCATCTGAATTACAGCAGAGACACACATTAGGAGCTGCCAGAATTGTGTTTGTTGTGGCTGCCTGGTTAGCTGCTGCTTGAACAGCTGAAGTATGAGAGTATTGATCGATTAATGCCAACTCAAACAAGGAATATGCCAACCTAAAGGGAAGTCAGAGTTGTATGCAAAGCTTGATTGGTAAATTTGGGCTGGGATAGGTGTTAAGAGGGTTAGAGAATTTATTTAATATGAAGGCACCAGTGTACCTTAAGAAACACACCACATTTGTATATGCTATTTCAAGGGTAGCATTTTATTTGTACTGAATAGAGGTTCATTTTAACCCAAAGGACCATGCCTGCCTTCATATACGAATATAAAGTAGGATGGGCAATGAATTGACCTGCGGATAAAGTTCATTATAAAACCTAGCTTTGAACTGAACTATTCATTCTAACTGGGTAATTGTCATAATTCATTTATTGCATTGTGTATGCATTGAGAACACTTTTGAAATAAAGCTATTAACCCAGTTTTATCACAATTACTTTATGAGCTTTCAACAATAAAATTGTATCTTAAATCTGGCTCATATGAATGACTATAATAATGATACTATATTTACAGTAATATATGTGGATGATTCACAAAATCAAGGTTGTTTATGGTAAATTTTGCCTGTATATTAGTCAGGGAAACATCTAATGAACCTTCTAGAAACCACTCAAAAATGTATAAAAGCACTTGAGCAGAAAAGTGAGAAACTCCGTGATAGAAGTATACCTATCAGGACTGTGTTCTCTGGAAAATCTTGGTCTAGAAACTCACTCTTGTCACTCAGGGCAACGGCAGCCTCACTGTAATGAAGACATAGCATCCGCTAATCCAGAATTCTTTTCATAACCCTGCCTGTAGGGATATGTGCTGGTGGTGGTGGTGATGGTGGTGGTGGTGGTGGTGTATGTGTGTGTGTGTGTGTGTGTGTGTGTGTGTGTGTGTGTGTGTTAAATGTAGGACTATAATACATATAGTATTAATGTACGAGGGCTGTCCAGAAAAAAATCTAGCCATAAATGCCTCTATTTTTCAAACTAAATGGCTGGATACATGCCAGACAGCCCTCGCATGTCAATGAGTAGAGAATTATAGAACTCGCTCTATGGACTTAAGCACAAGCATAAAAGGAATATTTTTAAAACTACAAATGATACGTAGTACGAGTGCTGTGTTAATTTGATGTTCTGTAGGACAGAAACTGGTTACAACGAAAACACTTATCCCGCGATGTTTAAGGCAGTCATCTATGTCCGCTCCAGTTTTGTTGTCTTTCTTCCTAAGGGTCTTCCATCTCCCTTGCCACCTTCCCCAGTCTCGTTTCTATGCTAAAAAGTGGCTTTCTTGAGTTGAACTCTTAAAATTATTTTCAAAAATGTTTAAACTTTGTAGCAGCGATTGTGCAAACATTTCCTGAAAATACAGAATCTTTCCATGTGCTTTGCTTCCTTTGGTCTCTGCAGCACGCTGGCCACCCGGTACATGTCCTGCACAGAACAGAGGTTCTCTTCCTGTATGCATGGCCCTTTCTGAGTTTGATGAAGTGAGACTTCCCTGTGTCCTCTGGTGATGAAAAGGAGGTTTTATGCTCTGATCCTTAGACGGAAGAGCCAGTTCCTGATTGGGTTCTGTGCTAAAAGTGGATCTGCCTTTGGGCTGAAATATGAATACCGTGATACTTCCTATTTAACATTATTAACTATACTTCCTGGCCCCAGAACGTGACAGTTTGACTATTTCATATCAGTTTTTATGAAACCATTTGTAGCAGAATAAAAGACAGTGGGGGACATAGCCGTACTCATGTTAAAGGGATCTTATGTAGCTTTTCCTACTTGTTCAGAAACATGATCCATTTAGAATAGCATTCTCTTTCTGGGAGTGTCTTGCAGTGTGATTTATGAAAGCATCAGTTTCACCCTCAATATTGTTCAATAGATTAGGAAGCTTAATTAAGGTTGACCATTCCAACCTCTCTTAGTAATCCATTATGGTTTTCTAACCATTACTCTTTTAACTTCTTCATCCTACTCATAATTTCTACTAGCATTTTGATAATTAATTTTAAGATTAATCATAATATAGAAAGTTAATACCATTTACTTATCCTTTTTTATTGTTTTCATACTGTTTTTCTATAATATTCCTTGTTGTAAAACTTAATCCTATCTACAATCTTTGTATATTCTCAAAGCAGTATACAAAATATATTATAAAATTACCCACACAATTATTTTTTACAACTAAACACTAAAGTGCAAAAGTACTGACATGAATGCATAGGTGATAAATGTAACTTGAAGGCTAAATAGTAATAGAAATACATTTTGCGTTTGCATTTCCTTTTTGTTTTTCATGGTGAAGCAGGAAAAAGTGATACAAATACATGTGATAGAAAGCCCATTAACTGGCATAGAAAATTGCTGAAGCAATGTGGTTCAGCAGAGACTAAAGACATGAAATGAGAGTGAGAAAGCAGTTTTGATAATTAGAATGAGTCAAAAGCAATCTCCTGCCTGCTTTAGCTTGCAAAGATGACAGGGGAAGGAAAATATTCTTTTCTTCTGAGGCAGAAACAGGACATCAGTCAAAATGATAAGAGATGTCAGTAAAATATTCCTCTGAGTCAGGTACCACTAAGCTAAGCATCTGAGACAAGAGTACCTAATCTTTTTCTTTGTTTTCAGTTTTACTTTGGGCTTCGGGGTACTATTACCCCAAATTGATATTCCACATCAATTCATATCTTAAAAAGTTCACAGTTCTTCATTGAGAGAAATAAAACTAATTTATAATCTAGTGGAAAAATATATTGCTTTTGAAATCAGTTAAAGACTTCTATTTTTTCTTTACGTTAACATGAATAAATAATTAATATTCCTAAATATGGGTACGAAAGAACCTTTCTTGTAGGGATTTTTGGATGTATTTATAATTAAATGATGTAAAATGCCTTTGCATGGAAAAGCTTGATTAACAAATAATTTTATTAGTAGCTATTATTAAATTCACTGAAGGGATAACCAAAAATTCAGTGATAATTAGGCTAACAAAATGAACCAGCACTTAAGGTAAGCCCTAATATACAAAATATAATACTGCTGTGTTTTTTTTTTTAGTTTGTTATAGTTCCAAAGTAATCTACAGAAAAGGAAATTATATATTACTGATGCCAGCCAAAGGAAAAACCTATCTTAAAATTATCTTAAGCTCCAAGACTAAAAATAGACCACAGCCATGTTTATAGCATTAAATCAGTAACTGTTACCTCTATTCCTGTCCTACGCTAATAAAAACAGCTTTTAAAAAATGAAATTTTGATTAATAAAGACATCTGGAAAAAGTTAATGAGAAAAATGTAGAATTCAGCTGACATATACTGAAATTCTAAAAATTGAGCTATATATAAATAGAGTAGACTGTAACATAAGGCATCTAGCACAACAACAACAAATACACTGTCACATTATATGCGCAATAGAGAGGAAAAGAGTGTCAAGTCACTGAATCATCTTCTTACCTAATTTAACTACAAATTCAATGATTTTGTGTTTGTACCACCTGAGTTTCCACCATCCTTAGTGAAAATTCCACAGGGAAAGACAAACCTGTTTTTGTTTTTCCATAGGCACCTACCTCACAGGCAGAAAAGTGGGGCTCATGGTTGCTAGCTTTACTGGGGAAGAAAATTAATGGAGATAATTTTTGTAAAGTGTTTGAAACATAGTTGGCACAAAGTGTGTGATAAATTGTAGATATGATATATTGGCATTGATTAGCAACAAATGATTCATTCACTTTTTTCACAAATGTATATTGAGCATTATATGAATTAGTCAAATAATAAGAAAGAATAACCTCTGTCAGTCTTTTGTTGTTGTTGTTGCTGTGCAGCAAACCACCCCAGGTGGCTTAGGACAGTACATATCTATTAGGCGTTGGGTGGTTCTCATCTGGGTGAGTTGTTTGTGGTGGGGCTCGTTTTGCTCCTGTGGTCCATGGCAGGGTGTCTGGGTGTTGCTTTGCTGACCTTGGCCATACTCTTTTATTTGTCCTTTGCTGAGACAACAGGGTGACTCTATCCTAATTGCTAGCTCAGGTTTATTCCCATAAAATGGCATACTAATATAAGGAAGACCACACTAAATAATCATTAACAAGTCTGCTTGTGAAATATCTTTATCCATATTTATTAATATAAGGTCATTAGCTTTTGTCCAATGCAAAAAAAAAAAAAAAAATTGAACCTTGAAACAAACTGTCAAGTATATTTAAAGGGTAAGTCGAATTTTTTGGTATAGTGTTACATGATGGAGATTTAATTATTTAAAGGGGAAAATACCATAATGAATATTAGCTGACTCCTAACTCTAGGTTTAAATCTTTTTTTTATTTTTTTATTTTTTTTAATATGCAGAGGATAGGACAAATATATGTTCATTGAGGTACGCATCTCACAAATGTAGCAATTTCAAGGGCTTACCGGTATCTCTGTCAGGCCTAATCAAATTTGTAGTCCTCTAGTTTGAACCTCAGAAGATATGGTTTGCTTTCCCAAATATGTGCTACTAAATACCAATTATGAGTATTCTGCCCTGTCACACAGATATTAACACTGGTATATTCAATGCTTCATCTAATACTGGTAATTCATTTCTCTGTAAGTCAGGCAGATTTCATTACTGTCTTACCTTGGACTAATTGGCAGCTATACTAAAGTCTCAGCTGTAAGTGTAAACTGATTGGTCACAAAGAAGGTATGCTTTCCAGCTGAAGGTTCAATATTATTAATAAAAAATGGAGAGTATACATAGAACAATCACTATAAGGATAGCATATTTTATTGAATATTCAAAGCATACCTGGCCAGTTAGGCCTGTTCTAAGTTTATTGCATGTATTGTATATTTATTTCAATATCTACAGTAACCATGGAAGATGGTACTATTTTTTAGCCCAGTATGCAGCTGAGAAAACTGAGGCATAGGTATAAAAAATTTCATTAGGCCACATAACTTATTGATGAAACTATGATTCCAACACAGACACTCTAGCTCCCAAGTAACATACATCACTGTCATCATCCATGATACACAACTATCCCCAGGTAAATAAACAACCACTTGTGAAACCAAACATTTGCTATTGATTAGTACTTTTCTGTCAAGTTAACTGATGCCAGATATTTATATGTTACCAAGATATAAGTTCAATTACTGGCTCTCTATCGTCATTGAAGTTTGCCATGTCTGGAAGATTTAACAAATATAGAGTGTAGAATGTGTTTATTTGACTAGGCTATTTAGTAGAAAGAGAAAAAAAAGGCTAATTAAATGTCTGGTGCCTTCTTACAAGTTTTGGATGGTGTTAATGATTTGCTGGCAATCCTTTGTGCTTTGTCATCTTTTCCTGAAAAGCATCTGCAAGAGTTTTATTTGTTCAATTAGGGAAACTAAAAGACATGAAGTTCCATGAGATATAAAATGAGTTTTGCTGATTAAGCTGAAAGACTTAAAACTAGTTTGTCACAACACAAAAGATATTGTTGAGGGTAGTTCATTGGTTTGACTAAGAAATTCATAGCTTTGCATATCAGAGAATAAATCTTAGAATTTAGAACACCAAAATCAACTTACATCATCTAAAGGTCAAGCTTACATTAATGTAGGAAATGTTGTCACGATGTGTTTAAAGATATTGTTAAATTTATGTCTGTCTGTATTTATCAAAATAATTTCAGGTTGAAGCTTGCATTACAGAGATCACAGAATTTCCATGGGGTCTGTTGTAATGGATTTGCAGTTTTAGAGTATTTGCGATTTTATAAAAGTTTAGTCCTAAAATATATGGTTTATAGTTATTCTGGAAAATTAACTTATTCTTAAAAGTTACAAATATTCTCAATGTGCCTTATTTGTGCATAAAGCATATTCTGTAATTTACAGTAAAAAACAATATTTAAGCAAAAGTTCTATATTTTAGTAATTGACTATCTCAAATAATATGAATATTTATCCAAATTTTCATGTGTGAATATAGTCTATATTCATGATAAAACAAACAGACAAAAATAACAACTCCACGCATAGGCACAGATGAGTGAAACGTCATATATTCTAACAATAAACAATTGTGTAGTGTAGATCACCTAAGAGCAAGTAGTGTAATATAAGCCAATTCCCAACTCTAATGTGCCTTATAATAATTAATTCAAAACTTTACCTCTATGGAATCATTACTGCAAAGGGTTATAGCTTTTATATTTTGCTCTGTGCTCTATTTATTGTCTTTAATTTTATGCTTAGAATGCCATGGACTCAGGAGCTGGACCAAGTTCAAATTCAGGTTAGGGCACTTAATAGCACTGTGATTTGGGCAAGTGTTGTAGGCTTTTGGTGATTCGTCTCTAAAATGAGGATAAAAAAAATGAATGGGTTAGTAAGTAAGCATTTAGGGTCATGAGTAGCACATAATGAGTATTCTATAAATATTATTATTATAAATTCTGGAAGTTCAATATGGGGACAAATGATAGTTAGCTAAGATATTTATTTTCCTGGAA
Source organism: Craseonycteris thonglongyai (assembly GCA_004027555.1). Classification (NCBI taxonomy): domain Eukaryota; kingdom Metazoa; phylum Chordata; class Mammalia; order Chiroptera; family Craseonycteridae; genus Craseonycteris; species Craseonycteris thonglongyai. Next base: position 1,281 of record PVKE010029182.1, on the reverse strand, counting down.
GTTTCTTTAAATCCCCTGTACTAACCTACAAACAGTGATGGAAACCTTCTCCCAGTTGCTAAAGTGATTAGGTTTGGTGACTGTTTGTGTCTTTCCTTAAGCAGATAAGATTTGTTTGCTACTATGTGATACAGGAAACACATAGGCATTTCATTATTCTAAAAGTTAGTCATTCGCTGTTTTGAAGACTGTGTCCAGAGTTGTGTCTTATCTGAATGTTTTCTTAGAATTTTATGTGCAATGGAAGTAGACTGGTGCATTTGATTTGTACAATGATTTGTGTTTCTATACAAGCTATTATTAGGACAGAAAAGAACAAATATTAAGTGATTATTAATACTACCAAGAATCTAAGTCATTTGAGTCCCTGCTTATGGTCTTTCCTGAGGCAAAGCATTTTTAAATGAGAATCTGTCTTTGTCATCTTTATCAATACTGTATGTTCAGTTGATGTGACACATTGCGAGCTCTCAGGATGAACAGAAATCTCACATCTATGAAGCAAAGCTCTCGGTTGTTTACAGTATTTAAAATAAATTGTTTTGGTTCTCTGTGGGATTGTTTCCTGTTGAGAAGAACTTCATAATTAAAAACAGCAACTGGAATGGAATTATAATGCAGGTATTTGACAATGTGGGCACCTGGTATATTATCTTGAAATAAACTGACCTGTGGCGTTCACCCATACTGTTCTTTCTCAGTGAGATTTGCATAACTAGGGAGAATTAGTCCCTCTGCCCATCCTTTTGAAAAGAGCATAGAGTATTTAGTAGAGAAGAGATAATTATGCTATTTGGGATAATAGTTAGATTTACTGTCTAGGACTGCTATTCTTTACACTACATAGATTTCCGTATAATTGTTCAGATCCTGTTTAGATGAAAGCTGATTCATTTTTTCAGGTTTTTCTTTATTATCCCTTTTTAGTCTTACTGTTACTTTTTTAAGCAAGCATGTCTAGCATTGCAAGCACAATTGCTTTTGAATATTAAAATTGACCTTTCATTGTTTGTACTTAGAAATTGTTTATTGGAAAATATTTGAATTGTCTGAGATCAAAATTCTGTTCAAATAAATACTGCTGATTTTTGTCCAGTATTTTGTGAACATGTCTGTCATTCTCTAATATTTATGAAAAAAGCTCTATAAATTTTATTGATTGTATGGAATGTTTGGAATATATATATATATATATTCCACTATATATATACACACTATCTTCAGAGAAAATCAAAGTCAAGTGACAAATTGAAGGAATTATCCATTGACTTTTTATTAATA
>PVKE010029181.1:0-20433 GCA_004027555.1 Craseonycteris thonglongyai | reverse complement strand
TATATATATATATATATATATATATATATATATATATATATATATATATATATATATGATGTGGTTCATAGGAAATCTTGCACTCTTCCCATTTCCACTGTTTGCTTGGTTATAGTTAATTTCGTGTAGAATTTAGTTTCCAAAGATACAGACTTAGGTGAATTGGGTGGATAATGAGTGGCTTATTTTGGCAGAAGGCTTGTAAAATGAGACATTTGCTTCTTGTTCTTAATTATATATATATATATATATTTTTTTAATTTTTCATTTAAAGATTATAATTTTAAGGCTTAAAGAGCATTTTTTACTCTAACTTCCTCCTACCAGACTAGGTATAGAATCCTATTTCTTGGGTCCAAAAATTTTGCTTTTGAACTGTGGCAAGCCTAGTAAAATAGTGCCAGCAACAGCATCCTTGTGTCTATGGATGCTTTTTCTTACAACATTTCTACATAGGAAACCTTAGTCAGCTATTTCTAGACATTGCCCCTTTTAGGCAACATTTATGAAACTGGCCAGGTTTCTAAAGATAGTGGTAGGATCCATTTATATTTTAGTTTGAGATGACACACCTTTGACAGGAAGGATTGGCAAAGTACTTAAAAAAATTGCCCAATTGCCACAAGTCGTTCTGCTGTGCTGTAAGTATTTTTCAATAAACAATGAGGGGTCGTTGTTAAACACAGAGAAAAGGGGTATCTGATACAATAAAGTGAATGGAATCAGAAAGCGAACCCAAGAAGATACCAATATCATTAGACGTTTTAAGCAGTAGGAGCTGTGTAGGAATCCTTCTGTGAACCATAGAAATAATAAATGCTAAGCCCATTGGAACATAATCTCAGTCAGCAAGATGCCACCGTTTTCCACATTTTCTCACAGGGCTCTGCTAATTCCATGCCAAAATGAGCAGTGGATTTCTTCCTCCTAATCTCCCCGGATGCCTTATTTGATTACTGTCACTGCTCTCCAGCCATGCACTGTTCCCCAGCCTCTCATTTCCCAAACGAGTCATTCAGAGGAGGCTGAGCATCCATCAGGACCTAGTCGAAGACCACAAACCACCACCATGTGAACAGACGGAAACGAACACCAAGAGAGCCAGGGCGACCCTCAAAGTTTTGTTGGGAACCCCATCGTCTCCAGGATTACTGGCAGGCCGCCAACACAGGGAAAAGGACATGACAGGCCCAGAAGGTCGCTCTAGTTGATCGGCCAAGGGGAGCTGGCTAGTGGGGAGGATCACCCAGGAGGAAGGTGAAGAGGGTATTTCCGTGCACCGAAGGATGGCGTCACCTCTGCCCTGGCTGTACATTATTTTATGGTAAGCACCTCTTTCTTTTTTCTTTTTTCTGATTTTTCCTCTTAGCTCAGAGGAAAGGGAAAGCACACACCCACCAGGTAGCTTCCACACTAAGTCACAGAAGAAGCTTGGATGCCGGGGCATGTATTGGTGGTGGGGAAGTCTAGCATGGGTTGAACAATACGTTTTCTCTGCGGCTGGAAGTGAAGGTCCCTGCCTGTTTACTCACAGGGTAGAGAATGCCCTCGGGAAACTTGACAATGAAGGAAACTTCTACTCCAAGAACATCAGTCAGATCCTGGACAAGTTGCTGGAAGGCTATGACAATAGGCTGCGGCCAGGATTTGGAGGTGAGAGACAGCATCCTTACTAGAGCAAACATCTCTACTTTCCCCTTTATGTGCCATCCTCCCGAGACCCAGGGGCCTCAGAAGGGAAGCAGAGTGGGAAGGTGTCAGGGCACTGGTGAAAGGCCGCCATGTATGTTTCAATCCAGTCTCTGTCCCTTTCTATTAGTGACCTTATATGTAAGTTATCTGAACTCTGAGCCTCAATTTCCTCAACTGTAGTGTGAGAGTATAAACAGTGTTTGCCTCATAGAGTTGTGACTGGAACGCTCCATGTAAAACATTTTTCTTAGCATTTATCCCATTAAAGTTATCAATGTATGTTAGTTATTATCATTTTTATTAGAATACTAAGCTAGTTCTCTTCCTTTCCTTAAATTCCCCCATAGTGGCAAGAATACATTAAAACTAAAACAACTGGTGTGAGTTTTCAGAGTTGAAAACCTCAAGCACTCTCCGTACTGGGATTCCTGCAGGGTGGTTGCTGATTCTGGGTGTGAGAAGGGGGCTTTGTGGTTGAGACAATTAGTTCAGTGTCCTTAACATCATTGAGGCTAATTACCCATCCTTCTGGGCTAATTTCAGGTGCTGTCACTGAAGTCAAAACCGACATTTATGTGACCAGTTTTGGGCCTGTGTCAGACGTGGAGATGGTGAGTGAGCACTGAGTATGTAGGGTAACTGTACTCAGGGCAGGCACTGCTGAGTCCAAAACTACCCATACTAAACTGTCAGTCAGCGTGGCTCCAGAGCCATAATGCACTATGCAAACTCACACGGGAGGGCACAACATTAGTGCAGGTGACTGGTTTAATGTCCTTCACCCAGGGCTCTGCTGGAACACTTTAATCTGAGGCATATTTAAAAATGATATCCTCTCTTCTGCCCACATATCATGTACTGATTCTTCCCTACAAAGAGAAGGTTTCCTCCATTTTTATGAAGTTCTACTAAATGTTTGAAGTAGAAAACCCAACAAAGATGCTATGCCATACAAAAGTATATTGAGAATATCTATGAAACTTGAAACATTCTCAGCACATTTAATGAAAAGAGTAAAGAAAGTCATTTGGAAGGGCCAACGCAGTCCACCTTTAACATTGTGAATAGCCCAGTAGGTGTTCTAGGGACTCTCTTCCAAGTACAAATGGCATAAGATTCATTAAAAGATATTTGTAATAAGTAGCAATGAAAACCTGAACTAGTTTTCTAGAACAAAGTGTATTATGATATGCTTTCATAGTTCTTACATTTCCCCTAAATGTAAAATATAAATACTAAAACTGAAATAAACAGAACTTTTTAAAGAGGTGCCTCCATATATTCTATTAGATAAGTGTAATTCTAGGATAAATAGTTACTAGAGACTTTTTCATCATCTGCCCTTTGAGTTGATAAGAAAAAAAAAGAAGGAAAGAAAGGAAAAAGGGAAGGGGTAAAAGCGGAAGAGAGAGGGAGGAAGAGAAGAGAGACAATAAGGAAGAGGAGGAGAGGGAGGAGGACTTATTAAAGAGATAAATGTCTAAGTCTTGGGTGAAAGGAGGGTCATCATTATCCAGAAACTTCAATTATTATACTATAATGTTTCTCATTTCAGTACAGAGTCACCCAAGTATAAATAACCACAACCATATTCTACTGTATTATTTGTTTAGGGATCCTTGGAACTTTGTTGTATGCATCTGTCTAATTTTTAAAGTATATTTATTACAATAGAGCCTTGTTATAGCATGGGTCATTATTATATGGATACACTGTGTGTCAAATTATGCTTTTAAAATATAATTACCACTGGCAGTAACTGTCTCATAAAAGAACAGAGAAAGTTGGCAAAGCAATTATTGGCAATATTTTGATATAATTACAAGTTGTTATTTATCATTGACTTTTGCAGTAGTCCTTATTATAATTGTTAAGATTTTTAATGTTATTTCACAGAAGTCACAAATCAAAAGTCCTAATTATCACTATGCATACTTAAACAAGGCTCCATTTGAGTAATCAGGGTAAGATTTGCTTCTATGTTCTCAGAAAATATAAAATAATTATGATGTACAGCCAGATTATGCTTATCAGTAAAGTTAATCTATCCTTGGAACTTTCCTAAATGGTACTATGATGCTAAGAAGCACCTTTGAAGGTGAACAAATTGCTAAGGGGAATGGTTGGACTAACTGATGCTATGGAGGTCAGCACAAAACCTACACTATAAATCTTTTCATAATATTTTTCTTCTAAATTAAGGATGGGGGGATCGATAGGGTGATAGATGGAGAGATAGATGACAGAAAAAGAGGAAGAATGTCCAGGAGGGTCAAGGTTAAGGAGGGAGGTTTGCACAACACAGCACTATCTTTTGTAATAATATTACAAACTGAGTTTGAGAAAAATAGTAATTCACTGAAATTATGGCTTTCTTGATAGGTTCTTGTCATAAAGAGTTGCTTTATTCCTTAGGTTTTAGGATTGGGTGTATAAGCTAAAGAATAAACTGTTCTTAATAGGCCATCTCCCCAGTCTATATGAATATCTTATTTTCTCTTAGGAGTATACAATGGATGTTTTCTTCCGCCAGACTTGGACTGATGAGAGGTTGAAGTTTAGGGGACCTGCTGAAATTTTGAGTTTGAATAGCTTGATGGTCAGTAAAATCTGGACACCTGACACTTTTTTCAGGAATGGCAAAAAATCAATTGCTCACAATATGACAACTCCTAATAAACTCTTTAGAATAATGCAGAATGGAACCATTCTATATACCATGAGGTAAGGTTGCCACAATTCTACTTCTACTGCCCAACTGGTGTGTCCATTGTACTAATTCAAAATCATTCATTTCAATGTCCCTAGGCTTACCATCAATGCTGACTGTCCTATGAGGCTGGTTAACTTTCCTATGGATGGGCATGCTTGTCCACTCAAGTTTGGGAGTTGTAAGTTACAGAAGGCTTTCAAAACGCTAATTATTTGGTTTCAGTCAGAGATTGGAAAGCAAAAGAAAAATGCTACTCTAACACTCTCAATGTGATTCCAAGAATATACTTAATCAGGTCTGTCACAGTCAGGGGTTTTAGTCACCCAGACTAAAGAAACACATTAAAGAAAATTTATGTTTATATTTCCATTTTATATGAACAACTGCTTTGAAAGATAAAAAATGCACAGTCAGATTCACTGCTATGTTTAATTTGTTTAAAAATATAGATGCTTACCCCAAAACTGAAATCATATACACGTGGAAAAAAGGGCCACTTTACTCAGTTGAAGTCCCAGAAGAATCTTCAAGCCTCCTCCAGTATGATCTGATTGGACAAACAGTATCTAGTGAGACAATTAAATCTAACACAGGTAAGAGTTTGACCAATGCATGAATATAATCCTGCAAGGTGATTCCAGTGCACATTTCCAAAATATCTATTTCTTTTTCCTCTGCATTACCCATCCTCAGATAATCTTGATGTTTTGAAGTGATGATGAATAGCTGTCTTTAAATTGATTTTGCAACCACGTACACAAAAAGATTTGTATATCTTTGGGATATATCCTTAGTTTTGTGTGTACGTGACACAAAGAACCCCACCAAAAGTTATAATGTATTTATTATCTGCTGAGCCAGTAACTTTGTCCTACATTGCAATATGCCTTTGCTTGTTTTCTTCCAGCCCATGTTAATTTAAAGATCTGCAAGAGTTATTTCCAGTTGCATTCTTTTTATACACTGTCAACAGCAATAATATTAATATACATGTCTTCCAACAGGTGAATATGTAATAATGACAGTTTATTTCCACTTGCAAAGGAAAATGGGCTACTTCATGATACAGATATATACACCTTGCATTATGACCGTCATTCTTTCCCAAGTGTCTTTCTGGATTAATAAAGAGTCTGTCCCAGCCAGAACTGTCTTTGGTATGCTTCACTCTTTGGGCTATATTTCCATTCATCCTTCAGCTCTCATGGCTTGTATATTTTAGGAAAATATTCACACCAGCACACTTTTTCAGTCCACAAAGTAAATAGACTCATATCTCATTCCAACACATGTATCATGTAAAATAACCTTCAAAAAGAATTCTGGCTGGTTTCCTGTGACTTTCATGTGACCTATTCAGGAGTATTTTTGTTTGTTTGTTTGTTTGTTTAATAATCTTGATTTGCTTTTTTATAAAAATAGCATAAAAGTAAAACCTGACATGCAAATCTATTTAAAAAAAAAAGGCTAAGATATTGAACTCAGTAACATAAATTGCATCTCACTTTTATTAGGTTGAACCACTGAAAAATTGTAATTGTTCTAGGTATAAAAATACTTAAATATCCCCAATTTTCCATGGTTTAACCTAAATATTTAGTTTCAATTATGACATACAGAACCACTATTATTATTATTTTATTTATTTATTTATTTATTTATTTTTATTTTTGACAGAGAGAGAGAGAGATAGAGAGACAGAGAGAGAACTGAACTGGGGGAGCTCCCAGTTCAGCATATGGTTCCGCACGGGCCGGGGCCGGGACTCGACCCCCGGTCCCCAGCGCTGCAAAGTGAGCGCTCAACCCACTGAGCCATCCCGGCTTCCCCAACCACTATTATTTTTGATGGAAGAAAATAAAATAAGAAAAAGTTCCATAACAGAAAATATCAGCAGCAACTAATCCAATTTTTTCTGAGTTTTCATGATTATAAATTTAGTAGTTTCTGAGTTGAACTGAAATCTCAGATGAATTTTGACTTTTTAATTTATTATATGAAAATAGATCTCTTTCTGCAAATTATAAAAGAATATCTATAAAATGATGTTGACCACATTCAAATTATATAAGTTCCTCAAATCATAATTCAAGACAGAAAATTGCTGGCAGATGAATGATGAAATTACTTTCTTATGAGTAAATATTTTACCTTAAAACCAAGCTAGAATTAAAAACAAACTGAGAAACCTCATTTTATGATTATTATTCATTCCCGGTAGACTTCTTCAATATGATGAAAGATACTATCAGCTATTAAAATTGATCAGAAGTTCCAGGTTTTTGTACTTCAGTGATAATAATTTGCTTTAAGGTTTCTAAAAAAAAAAAAAGAAACAGCTAGAACTTTTCATGACTTAAATTTTATAATAGTCCAACTAAATCAATTCAAACCTTTTTTTTTTTTGAGCAACTACAATGTACATGTCATCACACTAGGTATTGAAGGACACAAAAGTGATAATAGCTATGATAATAATTGTGAACAACTATAAAACAATAAAATAAGAATTACATTTGGGGAGTGTTTAATCCTCTCACCGATGTTCTCATGTGGGGTTGTTGTTGGAGTCCATGTACTGATGCTGCATTTCTCATGCTTTTTCATTGTAGGGATCACCACTGTTCTAACCATGACTACTTTAAGCATCAGCGCTCGGCACTCCTTGCCAAAAGTGTCATATGCGACTGCCATGGATTGGTTCATAGCGGTTTGCTTTGCTTTCGTCTTTTCTGCTCTTATTGAGTTTGCTGCTGTCAACTACTTCACCAACCTTCAGACACAGAAAGCCAAAAGAAAGGCACAGATTGTAGCCTCATCCCCAGTGACTATATCAAAAGTGACCGAACCCTTGGAAGCTGAGAGTGTTTTGGTAATTGTTTACTTTTCTAATGTTACCATGATATAGGAAAGGTGACTCAAACAGAGATCACCAACAACTAACTAAATAGTTCAAAAGTTATATGAGTCGAGCACGAGTTACATAAATCTGGGTTCCTGGCCAACTTTTTTTCCAGCTTCACAGAAATAAAGCCAAGCAACTATCCTTCATGTATCTTTGCTCTAAACTTCTGGCACTCCTCTTTCATCACCCTCGCTAGTACTGGCAGATTCCAAGCTCTCAGAGCAAGAAAATTCTTAGCTTTTAGAGGTCTCCTTTGAACAGGTCCACTTCTACTAACTAGGGGAAATAAAGTAAAAAAATAAATAAAAATAAATGTTCCTAATGAGGCCTTAAGGCTTCAGAGTCTGAAGGCACAAACAGGACTCCTGTGGAAGAGGCAGTTTTTATTAGAAATCTGCTTGCTGGTTTAGTTCATGAGGGCAGGGAGAAAGTATTAGGTTCTCTGAATGCTGAGTCATAAGCCAAGTTTTCGAGTCATATAAAAATATTCTCATGTTCATATTTATATTAAATGCATGTATATAAACCTGGTTCTATTCCAAGACTTAGAGTCAGTGAGAAATACTGATTATAAGTCTTTGAACAAACAAAAATTAAGTTTAGATTTGCTGTGCCTAAGCTCTGGTTTTGAAAAAAAGAAACAGATAATAGTATTAATAATTCAAGGGTCATAAATGTGCCTCCAAATTTCAATTTCACATCTGATTACATTCTCACAACAATTAAGCTGCACAAACTTAAAAAAAAGGAATATATTAATAGAACTAATTGACAAGTATATACTTCTTATTTTAATACAAACTCCAAACAATAGTTCTTGAAAAGGGAAAATTTTGCTCTATACAATTGGGTAATGCAGACACTATAATATGAAAATTTCTTTCTTTCTTTTTTTTTTAAGATTTTATTGTTTTGACAGACAGAGACAGAGAGAGACAGAAAGAAGGGGGAGGGCCCAGAGCAGTCTCTATAGTTGTATGTCATCAGTTTTCAACATGGTTTCCTTTCACACAGGTGTACAGGGGCCATGCAGGGAGGGAACTGGGCTGGGGACCTCCTGCATGGGAGGCACGCCCCCATTCAGCATATGGGTTTGCACAGGCCAGGGCCAGGATTCGATCCTCAGTCCCCAGGGCTGCAAAGCAAGTGCTTAACCTGCTGAGCCATCCAGCTTCCCCAGAAAATTTCTTTATAATTGATCAAATCTTGTATACATCTCCAAATCTCACAAGTACATGAAGTCCAGCTAATTCTTGGTTAACTTTTATAATAAAAAAATATAAAGTGACAAATGGTTTACTTCTCAAATACTCAGGCATTTATTGGCTATAAAGATTATACTTCTTTACTGAAACTTTTCTCTTTGATAAACTAAGTTGTTTGAGAATTTACATTTTCTCCAAGGAGTAAGATAAGGCTTTTTTTATGATAAGGGAAAATAGGTAATTCAAAGATTTTTTTTTCTTCCATTAGCCCTCACCAAAAATAAAAAAACAAATAAATAAATAAAAATAGTAATTGCCATCTAGTGATCTAGTCTAATTACTTCTGCTTACAAATTGAAAACAGAGTCTCAGAGAGAAAAAAAAAATGTTAGTTATTAATTGGTTGAAAACCTAGGAATTGATTACAAGAGTGAATATCCTCAGCTTTACCAAGGTCGAGCAACTCCTCTTGTCAACAATTCCTCACATACTGAAGTCTAAAGGAGTGCACACTATACTACCAGATAAAACATTTTCAGAATGTACATGAGGTCATTTCCAAAAGTCTTCCCTTGAATTGATTCAATTCTAATAAAACGGTTAGTCTAAGGACTCAGTCCAAAACATTTGAAAATCATTTGTTTCTGAAAAGATAAATTCTAAATATTTTTAAGAATTGTTTTATGTTTGTAAAAGCAAGTGACTGCCAGCTATTTACATGGGTATATAATCAACATACTGACCTAACGTCATATATTATCTGAACATATTATATATATATATATATTATATATATATATATATATAATATGTGTGTGTAAAGAATGAATGTTTATTTAAATTTAGTTTAACAGTTTGTTGTTTGAGAAATATAATAAAAATGAAGAGCCAAATTTATAAGAAACAGAATAAATAATAACTCCAATGACTTTGAATATGCTCATTAATATGACACTGAAATAAAAAGAAAGACCAACGTTTTTACTTCAACTGTTTTCCAATATGAGTTACTGAGAGGAATGTGATTTTAAATCCTTCAAGAAAGTAGAGTGATCATTCCCTCAGTACATTATTTTAAAGGTATAATTAATTAATAAGGTGAAATTTAAGATATGAAGCCTTCCTGTAAACTATCTTAACAATTTTAAAATAGTAACATATAATGAGCAAGTCCTTTGGTAAGCTAGATAAAAAATTGCATTTGAATCACATCAAAGTACTTTTTCTTGCAAGTTGACATTTTTTTACGAAAAATGTATTTCTAAACCTGGCTTTACTTAAAATTATTTCTAGGCAATGAAAAGAAGAATTTTGTGTCTGAAAGGCTCGGACAAAGAGTAAAAATAAAAACAATAATAACCAGAGCTAACAAGACAAATCTTGTAGTTATCAAAAATAAATATAGATGATTACATAGAACATTTAGATTTTATTTATTCATGTCCAACCTTGGCCATTTACCTTATGTAATGTAGAGGAACAAATATAAGTTACACATTTGTAATTTATACATCACAACGGTATATTATGATTGCAAGGTCATATTTTTCTTTCAAATACCATGACATTTAAAAATGCCTATTTACTTGTAATCAAAATAACATTATTTAAGAAAGTTGGGCATTGAAATAGCAAACCAATGTGGTAAAGTTGAAATTAAGTGCTTGTATATTTCATGTGATTGTGAGTTATATATTTTAAGGTTCTCATTGCTTTTCACAAGAAACTACTTATAATGAATGTGGAAAAATTTTATCACTGATTTTGACTGTGAAATTTAATATAATAATGACAAAGAAATTCAGGCATTTTAAATCTAGTACTGAAACTGGAAGAGATGCCTAAAACTAAATCCTTAGAGGTGCTCTACAGATTTATATATATTTTTAAGGCATTTGGAACTGACAACTATTTTTTTATGGTTTTGAGAAGAAATTATCCACATTTTCTTTTTTATTTATATGGTATTTTTCATCATTATTTGTATCTGGTATGCTATCTTGGCATTAGAGTGTTGTTTCTGTCTTCATGTTTCAGAACTTGTGTCTCGGGTATATTTATTCTGCATGCAAGACTAAATTTGGACCTTGATCTGGTTTTGGATGTTTTGCTTGCTTCTTTATTATTTTAAAAGTCTAAGCTCTCATCACTATGTTCCTAATAATGAACCCCCATGATCCATCAATACATCCAATGTGGTTACTCTTCTTCACAGGAAATATGATGTTCTTGGTAAATTACCTACAAAGAAAACTGACTAAAATGTCATGAGTTGGGATGATAGCTATAGTTATACCAATTATACTGTTTATTCATTTATTTCTTTTTCTTTTCACCTGGCACTCATTTATTCAGTACCTATGTGTTCCTTGAAATATTTGTTAAGTCCTTTTATGTGCAAGACCCTTTATAGTAGAATGCTGAGGATACATAATGAATGACAGCAATAGGGCTTCTTCCCTCATGGACTTCTTGTAGAGCAGGAAAAGAGACAAATCAGTGTGCCATGATAATTCATAGTGGTCAAGGCTGTGGTTAGATACGTGGTAAACTGAAGGAGAGTCATGCAAGAGCACCTAGAACTCATTCTGGAAGGGTCATCATTCTAAAGGAAGTAATGCCTAAGCTGCGAAAAGAGATGAGCCTGGTCCTGCTCTAGAATCACTGAGTCAGTTGCTAGAAACTTAAGCACAGAGTGGGAAATATGATCTGTCCTTTTTTGTACTTCTTTTCAAGGTTGGCATGTCTGCTGGGCCACAACTATGTTGCCCTCTACCTACACAAAGAGATTTAAAGCATGGAATACTGAAATATTTACTTTCTTCCTTCCCAATTTTGCCAAGATTTCTTTGAGTACTGCCATTATTCAGTAGAATTTACAGGTTGAAGTAAGACCATCAGAGACTCTGAGCACCAGAAAGACCATGGTGCCCCTTCCCCCATGGCTATGCCATTGTATGACTTATGGGAAGGGTGGGAGGGATTAGATGAAGGGTGTAGGTGGTTAGCTCCATTCCTTTACTTTCTATCAAATCCCCATCCAATATTCCATTCTTTACCCTCCCAACATTCCAATATGGTTTCTAGATGTGCATTTAGCACCACTGTCCCTCAAGATTGCTGCCAATGAACTACTCTCTAGAAATCCTGGGATCAGCTTCTTGCAATTCTACCAGCGACAGCATGTTTGCAAGAAAATTTGATGGATTTCTTGTTTTCTCTAGAGTGATATGATAGCTAAAAAATGATAGTTACAAAATGTCAAATAGTAAATGTTTTCAAAAATATTTTCTCTTATTTTTGATGCCCTTGTTTGCTGGTTCTAAAAGCAGATGCTTTGTCCCTTGAGTACTGCAGCCCTGATTAGAATTTCTGTCTTGATAAGTAACCTGCTGCCCCTTCCTCTGTAATATATTATTAGACTCACTGAATGTTGCATCAAAATTGCTCTAAGTACTTCCCAAATGCCTTATCGCTATATCTGATCATTGATAGTGACAAAGTCCAGTTTCAGTTAAAGTACCTTTGCAATATGGTGTTACTTAAAACAAAGCCATGTTCTAAAAATACCCAAAGCAGGATGGCACTCAGCAGCAGGGGAGCCCTGGAAAAATTCAAAACCACGGGTGTTCCACTCAAACCGGTGACAGCTCCAAGCTGAGCCCTCATCTGGACTCTGACAAAAGCCTATTTTACCATCTACTGAAGTTGCCAGGTTTACAATAAAGCAAGCAGGCTCTGATGCAAACCTGTAGCTTGAATGGCTTGCAAAACTGGCTTTCTATTTATTTCAGAAATTCAATGTGATCCTTTCTGAGTTGGCATCCAGTCTCCTGTACAGCCAATTCCCAATAATCCAGGAGCTGATTATCCAGTGTGTGGGTTCATTGGGCCTCATGCATTTCCCAGAGCATAACGCATTCGCTGCCTGCTAGAAATCCTCCTAGTGACTGCTTGGCTGTGGGACAGTTGCAACTCTAAATCAATGATTCTCAATGGTGGGGGAATTTTGCCCCTGAGGATATTTGGCCAGCTCTGGAGATATAGTTGGTTGTTGCAACTCCTTAGTGGGGAGAGAGTGGGTATAATACAGGCATCTTGTGGGTAGAGGACAGGGATGCTACTCAACATCTCATTACGTACAGTACAGTTCCCCACAACAAAGATTTATCCTACTCAAAATGTCAATAGTTTTGTGGTTGGGAAACCATGCCCTAAATCATAAAGCTGAGGGGAAGAAACAGTAATTGCTGAGTGTGATCTCTGGCATCTGACAGGGATTGACTTTAGATGCTGCCAATTATTACTTGCAGGAGCTTCCTACTTAAGTCTTCATCACTGATCCCTAAAATGAAGGTAGTATTGTTACTTGTACATTATAGGAATAAGTAATATAATGCATGTCAAGTATTGTGTTGTGCTTGGCAATAGTAAGCATTTAATGTACCTATAATATAATGCAATCTAAAGTAATATACTAAATGTAATGTAACATAATTCTAAAACCATTAGTTTCTTTCTTTTTACCTAAGAAATCTTGAACAATGTTTAGATTTTCATTCATCTGTTGATTCAGCATATGTTTACTAAGCATATACTATGTATGCTCTATGCACTGGCCAGGCACTGTGGAGCTCTTGTACATGAGAATAATATACCCTTTACTATTAGAGAGTTCATGTCAGGAAAGGCATAATATTGAAAAGGAAGTATCGTATGTTGTAATAGCTAAAATGTTAAGTTGTAAAGATAAAGTTGTAACAGCTACGTAGGCAAAAATGTATACAAAGAATGTGTGTGTATGTATGTATGTGTGTGTATATTGTATGTATGTATACACATGTGTGTATATGCGTGTATGTATGTCTGTGTGTAGATAGATAGACATAGATATAGATATAGATAATTTTCTTTCTCAAATGTTAAAGGAAAAAAATACAAACTCATAAAGGAAGTAGTAATTGTCCCTGACTTTAATGAAGAAGTGAAGCTTAGGAAGAGCCTATGAAATCTCTAATATGACTGACTCCTACAGCAGCTAAGTAGTATATACGGACTTGCTCTCTGGGGCTTTCTGACTCTACTGTCCTCTTAACTCTTAGACTGTCTTCCATAGAGATTGTTTTGCGGAAGTAGATGAGGCAAAGGAGGATCCTATGTAGGAAACCTTTAATTCCCAGCTAACGACATTGTGCTTCATTGTTTCATAGTGTTTGGTCTTAAATGCTGTTGCTTAACCCTGGAGAGGGTTATTTGGCAATTCTCCTCAAGTCATTTGTGACACTGTGACAGTGCCAAGAGATTCACCAATAACTTTTCTCTCCAACATGTCTAAAAAAATAAGGGGAGATAAATAACACCTTACATTTTTATGGTCAATTATGCTTTATAATCACTTTCTCATCTCAATAAAACTTTTTCATGTGTTCCCCTTTTCTCCCTAAAAAAGAAACACAGGTTTTAGACAGGCAATGTGTGCTATTAAAAGCCAAGATGAATTTAGAAAGAAAATCTGCTCTCAAGGCTTGCCTTCTTTTCGCTCCATCATGATCCTTAGAAATTTTACTAGAATAAAATATCTGAATGTTCCAGATATCTGGGAGCAGCATGCCTCTTTTCAAAGCATGAAACAGTGTTGCATTTTGCTCTTTCAGGTGAAGAATATATCAATTACAGTTTTAATGGATAAAAATTCAAATTAGAGTCTGAAAAACACGATAAGAAGCTCTTCTAAGATGGTGCTACGTTTATACTCTAAGAGAGGCAGCAAAATATTGCCACTCTGGTCCTATGCACAGGCTATTTGGTCACCCTGGGCACAGTGATCCTCAGCTGTCATATACTGTATTTTCCAGCGTATAAGATGACTGGGCATATAAGACGACCCCCTAATTTTACAGTTAAAACATAGGTTTAGGCCTATATTCGCTGTATAAGACTACCCCCCACACTGTAGTCTTATACAGCGAATATAGGCCTAAACCTATGTTTTAACTGTAAAATTAGGGGGTCGTCTTATACTCCCGGTAGTCTTATACGCCAGAAAATACGGTATTTTAACAGAAAGTATCACATATTTGCTATCCAAGATATAGACTGATTCCTCTATTTTAAATTCTCTTCTAACTCCAAGAACTATGATTTATTTAATTCTGTCCAGAGTGCCTACCACAATACTGGGTTAATAGATAACAAATCAAGGCATTGTTTGCTTGAAATTCACCATGGCTGTATCAAATGCGACTTGACTACACTGATCCATTTTTGCTTTTGGTGAAGAAACAGGTTTTCCCATGGCCCCCAAAAGCATTCTGGGCTTGAGCTCTTTATGATCATGATTATTATTTAGATACTCAGGAGCTTCCATAACTAATCAAACAGCAAAATCCAGGAAGGAGAATTTACAGAGAACAGGTTCTCTGGGTTGTTGTTTCCTGCAGTCCAAATGTCACCACATCGGCAGGTCATTCTGGTCCTGTGGCTCAACCCGACAGGGGAGGTGGCTGCCTCACCCTGCTGCAACGGGGTTGCTGGCTAAAGCCAGGGGAGTTTTCTCATGTGAGTAACACTCCCTGCCAGGCAGCAAAGTAGTGGTTTTGTGGACAGGGAGTAAACAAGGTGGTTTTACAAGAGTAAGGACAGAGCATACCAAGTGTTTGAAGGTAGGGACCCAGCAAGGACAAACTGGACACAGGAAACAAAGAGATAAGAAAAGGTAAGATTTACACGAATGCCCTCCAATCTATAACAGTATAAAAGGGTCTAAAGAAAACAGAATTAGAGTCTTTGAATTACGCCCAATACTTTAAAGATGAGAACACTTATGGTTTATCACTAGCTGTGCCACTGTGGCTTAGGAATTTCCCCAATCTAGACCTTAGCTCTCTCATCTATCAATCCATGTGTTAAATATCCCTTTTAAGGCAAAAACTGGTTGTCACATGATTCTGAAGGAATGGAAAATCTAATAGTAGAAATAAATATAACAATTCTGAAGTTAGTCAATGAATCATGTTTTGGTGACTTTAGATGGAGGGAGACCTGAGGCGAGGTCCTCAGTGGGAAGCAGAAACCTCTCAATGTATAACTTCTGGACAAGAGGTAGTTGTATTCCAAGGGATGGATAGTCATACTACTCAGTCCATGGGTATTTATACTTTGTCACTAGCTTGTAACATACATGAGCACTGTATTTTTGTTTTTGTTATGTTATCTCAGCGGGTTCAAATTTATGAATGTGCAACAATGAGGATGTCAGCTGGGGATGTGTCTAAAAGAATGATATCAATTAAATAAGTTGTTATTGTCTTATATTAACTAATTGTCCTTGTATTCCAAATGGAAAGTCCTTCTCCTTGCCCATACTCATTGCCCTGTAGGCTTATGCATAACCTGGCTCATCTCCTCCTACAGGTATAATGCTCAAAGCAGTTTCTGGGATGTGGAACATGCTTGGCTAATGTATTAAATTACAGGATGTTAGATAAAAGCAAATCAATTTTTAAAAATTTATTTTATCAGTTTCTTGGAAAAGTAGCACTATCAAATACTATAAGAATTTGCTGATATTTTATCTTACATAGTAAGTAGTCAATTGATAGTTATCAATGATGGCAAAACGAATGACTAATAACTGATTTCTATGCTCTTGCTTAGGCTGAACGTTCATGTCTTTTTCCCCACAGCACGCTGATTCCAAGTATCATCTGAAGAAAAGAATCACCTCCCTGAACCTGCCAATTGTCCCATCCACTGAGGCCAGCAAGATCCTCACGAGAACTCCCATCCTACAATCAACACCAGTCACCCCCCCACCACTATCCCCAGCCGCTGGAGGCACCAGTAAAATAGACCAGTATTCTCGGGTTCTCTTCCCCGTTGCATTTGCAGGGTTCAACCTTGTATACTGGATAGTTTATCTTTCCAAAGACACAATGGAAGTGAGCAGCAGTGTTGAATAGCTTGCTGCCAGGACACCCTATATTATATAAGTTCTCATTTTCCAAAATAAAGTATTTTTAAAATAGCCTTGAGACCTGCATAGATGCATTTCTGAACATGAAATCAAAACTGAAAATCTGTAACATACAGCTTTCGCTAAGCATATATAAGCCAAAAAGCAATATCATACTATGAAAAATTGGAAGTTGAAGGTTGCTGAAAAATACAACTTTTCTGTGGATATTAGAAAAAAACATTTGTAAGTGACTAAGATGGATTCAAGGAGAATTTGCCAATCTTTGTCCTTCGTTATTGAATATTTTAATTGTCACTGTGAACAGCATTTACTACAAAGGCAATAAAATAAGAAATGCTGACACTTCCAAAGGTTGCCTTAAAATATGTGTATTTTGGCTTGGTTTTCAAGAGAGCAAAATATAAATAGTCTAAATATTTACACTAAATTCATACCAGCATGTTGGAAGCTTTTATGCTAATAAAATGGCTTTCAGAGGCACTGTAAAGCCTGTATTGAGCTTAGCCATTTCTTTTTAACCTTGCTGTGCTATTTTACCTCAATAAAGTTTGGTGTTTGTATACATATAAATTATACACAGATTATAAATTATGTATGCATATGTACATAGCTTTTGTTGGACTGCAATACCGTGTTACCTTGTTAAACTTTCCTTTTCAACCAATATGCTCATCATAATTCAATGAAGTTGTAGAAACAAATTGTGATTGTAAGGAAGCCTTGTATTTTATGACTGTGGCTATATCTCATATTTTCTACCTTTCTGAGTATACCACTAAATAAAACAACAATCAACATGGTTGTTTGGATCTGTTTAAGAAAGCTAGAAAGATGAGTTTTCATAAGTATAGAAAAATGAAGTGATTACCTCTACCCCAATGTTACCATCCCTGGTGATTCTGAGAGATGGAAGGCATGGGAAAGCCAGACTCAGTCATCTAGCTCTAAAACAAGACTTGATTTTGTATTCAAATAGCCAACCTTTTTGTCTCTTTCCTGCTCTCGCAACTTACTTTCAGTTAGAAGATGAATAAGGTCTAAGGATCTAATATATAGCATGGTGACTACAGTTGATAATATTATACTGTATACTTGAAATTTGGTTAAGAGAGTAGAACTTAAATGTTCTCTTGAATAAAGAAAAAAGTAAAAAAGTTATGTTAACAAATTTGATGAGGGGAATCATTTCACAATGTATATGCATATCAAATAATCTTACAATTTTGTCAGTTATACCTCAATAAAACTAAAAAAAAAAAAAAAAAAAAAAGGCTATTTTTTTGCACTTCTACTATTCTAACTCTTCCTGATGCTAACTGGAGCCATGTTCATCCCATATAGAACAGTCTTAGGGAAACCGGAACTAGGAGGAGTAGTAAGCAAGAGGTGTGGTCTGTCCAAATCATTAAAACCTTCATTAGCTGTGGCTGGGTGAAAGCACCCTTAGCTCTAACCCTGAAAAAAATATTTTGGAATTACTACCTTTGCTTTTATCTAGGAAAATGCAAAAATGACACAGGCAAACAAGTTAGAGTTTAATAGAAGTAGCACTGGACTAAGGGTAAGGAGACAGACTTCCATTCAACTTCCCTGTTAATTAACTTCATGACCAAATCTGTCTGTCTGCAGGAGATTTATTTCAATTTCCAGCTATGGAATTAGGGGTGGATTACATGCCTTCTAAAAGTCCTTCGTCTTTGAACAACTAACATTTGTTTCATTACTTTTTGTTTCCATCTAAATTAAGTTAGTCTAATTGTACAAGGCCTGCTTCCATTTTAGGATGTATACTAAATAATTAAATTCTAGGTAGGTATTAATTATCTTATATGCTATGACATTTAATCTTATTCACAAACCTGTAAAGTGTACATTGTTATACCTCTGTTTAAAGATAAGAAACCAAGGCGCAGAGAGGATAAATAATTTTGTTCAAAATCAAGCAGCACTCAAGCACTATAGCTGAGTAGCTTGTTCTCTTAACCATAACCATGCACATCCTTAGCCAATCCAATGTGACTCTGCTTGAATCTACTCCACAATTCTCTCATTATGTTTTTGATTTCCTGTAATAACTTTCCTGGTGTTCTGACAGCCTTCCTGCCCTTCTTTGGTATTCATTCTACGTTTTACTGCAAAGGACGTTACTCTTAGTCAACATTTATGCTTAGAGATGAAACAAATTATAAAACCAACTTAAGACATTTGATATCATGCACATTAAGTTTCTCCTCAATGAAGGGATCTTGAAGAAATTCATACAATTATTAAACTTCTGAATAGTTAAGGATTCTAGAGAACACAATTTCTCTATGTAGTCATGGGTTAGGAATAGAAGTTAACTGAAAATAAAAGTTTTGCTAGTCACATAATGTGGGGAGAGATGGTGAATCCAAGTAAAATAGGTCTGTTTTCTGTTGGACTTCTCAAAGCCTTTACTATCCTTCTGTGTATTATGATTCTCATATAGTTTGCTATAGTATTTAAGATTTCTAAGTTCACACGGCCAAAACTCTTATTTTGCAAGGAATAAATGTTGGGACTAGCATTCCCTAGAAAACAATCTGGGAAACACAACCTTAGTATTAGTTATACTATTCATTCTTAACTGCCCCCACCCGCTACCCGCACTTAAACAGATAAGGGATTGAGTCTCCGAACTAGAACATGACTTACTCTAGTCATCCAAGTTATTAGAGACCAAATTAGAGTGTTATAAAATAATAGAAGGCAGGCTATATATTTTAATAGAGAGAATGTAATATAGAAGGAATTGTTAAATGAGAAACATGGAGATACTAACTTCAGGAGGCAGACACTAAAAGGAAGATGGTCAACAACAGAAGCTAGAATTTCAGGCACTTACAGAACTTGACTCAATCATGTGAGAGAACACCATCTAGTTGGTGACAATAGTTTAGCAGTTCACAGAAGAAGATACCAGAGTTGGGGATCAGACCGCCAAGAATAGGGTGCCACCTGGCTAATACTGGTATTCCAAGTAATCAGAGGAGGGACTCCTCAGAGCTGGGTCTTAGACCTCTGAGCTCTGCCATGTGCTACTAGTATTTCAGGAGGTACATTAGAACACGTGCACATACAGGATCAAACTTGCAGGGAGGCAGGGCTGTTTGGCTAAAACTGATACCTTGGGGAAGTCACAATGAAGCTTGTTCTGGGGATGCAAAAAATTAAAGACTAGAATCAACTGTTGTTTCAAGGTGAAGAATAAATTAAAAGGTAAAGTAAGTCAACAGAAAAGAGAACATGCTCTTCCCTTTTCACCAGCTATCTAGTCTCTCTTCAGTGCCTCCTAATGAAAGAACCTGACACAAATCCTAGTGGCAGAGAATAAATGAAAATTAAAAGGTTCCAGCCCCAGTATCACGAAATAGAGTATAGAAGGTTGGATTTAGAGCTGACAGATAAAAGCTTAATAATTGACATAATTCATCCCTTTGGTTATTCAGTATCATACACACACTTCTGTATATATTCATACTGTTTCATAATAATAAGATGCAATCATCCTTCATACAAATAGAAATGTCCTCAGCATTTGTTCAAAAATGAGATACACAAAACCAAAACAACCACTGTATCTATTTCTAGGCAACAATCACAGTATCCATTTGAGTGACGATATTTAATTTTCTTAAGCAACCACACTGCCTTTTAAATATTCTGTTTACCAAAATTCAATTGTAAGTCTTTCTATGATGAAAACACTTTTACTATATAAAATAATAAGGGAATAGGAGAATGGAAGTCAAAAGGAAGTATTTAATATATACAAAATATCAATATGTCTAAATATCTATGTGACCTTTATGGATAGAGAGCACTATATCTATGTCTATGAAAATAATAGCAAGCAAATAATAAAATATGCATACTTCTATATGCCCTGCTTCTGTAATTAGTTACATGACTATAGTTG
>PVKE010029180.1:0-20434 GCA_004027555.1 Craseonycteris thonglongyai | reverse complement strand
AAGTTCTTACAAGATTTGTGAACTTAATTGAAGAAATAAAAACATTTATACATGATAAAAATGAAAATTAGGATGAACTAACAGACTCTTGCTGGCTGGTGGATTTGGGTTTTCTTGCTGACACCATGGAAAAATTAGATTCTTTCAATTTGGAGTTGCAGGGAAAAGACAAAAATAGAGCTGAAATGATAAGCTCTGTGAACGCATTTAAAGCGAAATTGACTTTGTTGATATCACATCTGCATATCAAGTCTCTCGTGCACTTCCCATATATGAGGAAAATGCTAGGTAACAATGAATTAAACGTGTCATTATTTATTGAGACCCTGCAAGTGCTTCAAAAACAGTTTGGAGAGAGATTTCTGCAGTTTACAAATATTGAGCCAATTGTCTCCTTCTGTATCAATCCTTTTACTTGCCAAATAAATGTAATAGAACTAGCTGCATGTATTGTAGACCTTGTTCAGGGGAAAGCAGAAGAACTAGAGTTAGAAATTTTGAACCTTAAGAACGATATTTTGCTAAAATCCTTAATATCAGAGGACTTATGGAACATAGTCGACAAAGAAAGATTCCCATTTTTAAAAAAAGTGGCATATAAAATCAAATTGTTTTTCGGGTCAACGTATTTATGCGAATCTTTGTTTTCAAACATGAATTTAATAAAATCACAATATAGATCTCGACTTGCCGATGAGCATCTTAATAATTGTTTGCTAACAGGGTTGTCGTCATACTCTCCTAATTACGAGGCACTGGCCAATGAAATGCAATGCCAAAGATCACACTGACAGATTGTTTTTTTTTATGTTTTCTTTTATGTTTTTTTAAATGATTTTATTATACTTGTTTTTTATTTTGTATTACGTTTTGTATATATGTTTCTTTGTGTGTATATAATTTGTACAATAAATTTATTTTTAAATTATTTTTGTTTATTATTTTTTATTTTTGTTTAGTAATAAATATCCTTAGAAATAGCTGGTGCCTGCCGCCCTACCGATATTTTAGAATGTGCCCTAGGGTAAAAAACGGTTGGGAACCCCTGTGCTATAGGGACGATTAGGGTACTCAGAATGGGGAACACGAGGAAAGCAACACTTCTTTATTAAAATTCTTTTATTAAGCTAGCTTATTGCTATTTGAGCATGCTTGTGGGAACAGAAATTCTGAGGGACTGTATCTCCAACATTCTTTTTTCATTTCTTTCTCAAAAATTGAGAGCTGGGGAAGCTGGATGGCTCAGTGGATTAAGCGGTCACCTTGCAGCACTGAGGACTGAGGAGCAAATTCTGGCCCTGGCCTGTGTGGACCCATATGCTGAACTGAGGTGTGCTTCCCATGCGGGAGGCCCCCAGTTCAGTTCTTGTGCCCCCCAAACCCCCAGTTCGGTCTCTGGCTCAAGGGGGCATGCTTCCCATGCAGGAGGCCCTCAGCCCATTTCCCGCCCTATGTAGCTCCCGCTCACCTGTGTGGAAATAAACCATGTCGAAAACTAATGACATACTATTATGGAGACTGCTCTGGGCCCTCCCCCTTCACTCTGTCTCTGCCTTTCCCTGTCTCTGTCAAAAACAATCAAATAAATCTTAAAAAAAAAAAAAAATATATATATATATATATATATATATATAACTTTAAAAAAATTGAGAGCTATACTCTTTCACTTAGATGTGTAGCATGAACACTGCCTTTCTTACTTAAATCTGTGGCTTCTTTTTTATTTGCGTACTGAACAGTTTTATAGTTGATGAGACTCTTGAAATCTCTAGGCTAAATTATGATTCCATTTTCTTGAGAGGAAGGAGTTCTTTAAAGATAATGAACTTATTAGTTTCTCATTTCAAGTATTTTCTTTTTATCACTCATTTTGAAAATGTTATAATATGAGAAAGGGAAGGGAATTAGCATTTATTGAGGATCTGCTAAGTTCTAGACAAGTCTTTAGCATGCATTATCTCATTAATTCCCAACAGTGTCTCTATCAGGTATTAGTGTTGTTCCCATTTCATACAGGCAGAGATAGAAACCAGAGACTGATAGATATTGAATAGCCAGCTAATAAGTGGGGAAGCTGAGATTTGAATAGCATCAAATTAAATTGCATTACCCCAGGGTCTCCCAAATTTCAATGAAGAATAACCCCACCCCTTTTTTTAAAAGGGAAATGTTTCCACAGACCCCTTGTGTTAAGTAAAATTGTTTTAATGTTTATTAAGTGAACAAACATAAATCTAGATGTTGTTATGCCTATGACATAAGCATACTTATGATATTAATATAACTACAGATCTGAAAGCAAATATACAAATTAAATAGAAACAAAACTTCAAATAACTTAATAATGGATAATAATATGATTTTGAAATAAAATTGAGGCTTGCAATATAAATACAATATTGATTCTTATGGTGCAGGTTCCTTTTAGTTTGGTATTTCCATCTGCTATCTGATTATTTCATTTTCACATTACTGTTTTCGCTTTGAACTACTATGGAAATACTCAATTTTTATAGCACATTGTAAATACAATTTAGCCTTTGCTTGGCTGAAATAATTATTTTGTTATGAAAGCCAACTCTAGTTGTCTTTCATTAGCCCAAGACTATAAAAAATAAGAACTATATTACTGGAATGTCCACTCTTTTGTCTGCCTTTTGCACTGTTGTATTCTTTTTTTTTAATGTTGATTCCACTTCAGTGTAGAGAATTTTTTTTTTTTAATATATTTTTATTTTATTTATTTATTTTTGACAGGGAGGGAGAGAGAGATACAGAGACAGAAACAGAGAGAGAACTGAACTGGGGGAGCTCCCAGTTCAGCATATGGTTCCGCACAGGCCGGGCAGGGATTTGATCCCCGGTCCCCGGCGCTGCAAAGTGAGCGCCTAACCCACTGAGCCATCCCGGCTTCCCCCACTGTTGTATTCTTGATGGCTAGAACACAGCCCAACACATCGTAGGTGCTCAATAAATGTTTATTGAATGTAGAAGTTAATGAACAAAAAAATAATTGGGGTTAATACATTTTTAAATGTAAATGTGGGACCTCAAATCTGTGACGGTAATAAATTGTAAGGCAGTCATCCTGATGATTCAAAATGTGCTTATATTTCTGAGATCGGATTTCCAGGTAATTATTTATTGACTTTTCCCTGTGTTGTCCTCCTTCAGCCTTTCCCTTTCTTCCTACCTGGACCATTTAAAGCAAGTACTTGAGCTCTAGGCCTATGAACTTATCGGAGAGATCTGGTTGGTCAGAGAAGCAGAGGTTGTTTGCAAGCTTTCTTGGTTTGTGTCCCCTAAGCCTCCAAATGAAAGCCATTGTGAGTACACTCTTTTCAGTGTGCTGCTTATCTTCTATTTATTAATATATGTCCAGATCCATCCTCCACTCATCTCAGTCCTGATCTGTGCCTTCCAAGGCTGATCATTATGAATTGCGTCACTGAGCTGCTTGGATTTGGCCAGTGGGGGCCACATCTCCACAACTACTTGTTTGGACAGATGTCCTTCCTCCCACAAGAGCCCCCCACCTCCCATGTTTGGGTGGTTGGGCTCGGTGAAAGGTCATGGAGTTGTGGGGAAAAAAAAGAAAAACCCTGGAGATGTGGGATGAGGGAGCAAGGAGATCTAGGGTTAACTTCTCTGCCCTCCTGATGGAATGGTAGATTCAAAGTTAGAAATTAAATATAATTATAGAGAGTTAAGTCATATATTTTTTTCCATACATACTCATGAATTTGTAGACTGAGATTCATAACCTTCATGGTATTTTTTTTTAAAGGTTATCATTAAAATGGAAACTCAAAACTTTAAAATTGTCATAGTGAACTCAATGGACCCCATCCAGGAATCCAATCTAAGATATACTACACTATGTCATACTAAACTTTGGGTTGTAAAAATCTAAAAGCTGGTTACTTGTGTGCATGAATAAGAGTTGTGATTAAAAGTTATACTCTGAGAGGTAGCAAAACAGTGAATAAGAATGAGAAATCTGGATTCAAAATCCAGCTTTGCCACTTAACAGCTATTTGATTTTCAGTAAATTGTTTAATCTCTGTGCCTCATTTTCCTAAAAATATACAAAACTCTGAGAATTAAATAAGATGGTATGTGTAAATAACTTGGAAAGATGCATATAATAAATTCTCAATAAGTGATTATTACTATGATCTTAATAGCCACTCAAGCATTCATTTGTATCACTAATGTTTATTTACCATGAACTCTGCATCAGAAGGCAGTAAGGTAAAGATAATAACGCATTTATCTTCTTCTAAGCAGATGGCTAGCCATTCACCAAAAAATCCATTTCTTCTTTTTTGGGGGCACACAGATAGACTACCTTTCTTGTTTCATATAGGTAGGCATAGACAATAACTAAGTTTTAGCTTATGGTTTGGGTATAGAATTTTGCATGTCACTTTTGATCCAGAGTTTTCAAGAGGCACTTGTGGCCTTTTCATACTTGTTCCCCTCCCAGTATTTCAAGGCCCTAAGAAATGACATAGTCACAAAACAGATGGCGCTTGGGTTCCTGCATTGTCATATGGAAGAGAGCTGCTAAGCAACTAGGAATCTCTCCCTCACACTAACTTATGGGGAAAAGATAAACTTTTATGGTCTTTGAGCCATTATATACATTTTAGAGGGGCTGTTTGTTATACCAGCTAGTTTAATCGAAATTAGTACACCCTTCTTGTAACTAAAAACATGGAAAGGGTGGATTTTTGCAATCAAACATGTCTAGTTGGATTCAAATTTTTAGGAGAGAGAGGGTGAGGAGGAAGCTTGAAAAATGGAATCCTTTTGCATTTTTTTTTTTTAACTGAAGCCACAGCCCTCCTAGATCCTCCTTGTCTCCCCATTCAGTTTCTCCTTGGACAGTGTTTTCCCCCACCTCTCTTCAGTCATTTTCTTTGTCATTAGGGCTTTCAGGCAGCAGCCTTCTCATGAATGGCATTTGTTAAAAGTGCTGGCCCCTTTTTATCTGGGTCACACTTTTGTGTCTTTCTGCATTAGTGTGATAAAGAGCTCTTCCTGACTCTTTGGTTCCTTTCCCAAATGATCAATTGGCAGTGTACAATGAGAGGATGGTCTTCCAATAGTCCATAAATAATGTGACTCACTTATGACAGGAATTTCATAATATACAGGGCACTAAACTATTTCTTTTAAAATTAACTTTATTGTTATTTTGGGGAAAATATTTTTTTAATTTTAGGTTAACTGTATATCTATTTACTTCTTAAGACAGAATACCTTACTTTCAATCAGCATGTTTCGGGAATGAAAGACCTACACCTTCACTAAACAGCAAAACAGGTAGTGGTTCCCATTCTCCAACCTAAATTATGGATTTGATAGAGACACACTCATTTAACACATCTGTTTGTACCCCTAGCCTGGGCCTCTCCAGAGCAGGCTCAAGTGAAGAGTGGTTCTGAGGGTGCTGCTCTGACTCAGGGTAGCACCACGAGGCCTAGCTTGAGTCAGTTCCAGTGTGGCCCTGCTCCAGGCTGACTGGAGGCCTCCTAAAGGGGAGGTATGGGTGGTATCCAGTTCTCTCCCTTCTCGATACTGCCAACATGTAACCTTGGCTTGAAAGGTGTAACAACACAACTAAAAACAAATCATAGGCACATTTTTACCTGGAGTTGCCAACTGTCCTGGATTGACCGTTCTCATCCAATAAGCAAACCCGAATCTCAGAGAAAAATAAGCACTTAAGAAACATTTGGAAACTCTCTCTTTTTAACTCTTAAAACCTGAAATCAAAAAGAAGGCAATACTTCTTAAATTGCTGTATGTAGATTCAAGCACCTACATTGATAATATTTGCTATTATGATTTCATTTTACATTTTAAAATAATATGCTAACTCTGAAAAAAATTATTCTTTTGGCCTATTTTCAGGAAATAAATGCTTACCATGTGAGCTTTTAGAAAAAAGGAAGGGAAATTAGTCACTCAATACTTCGAAGCATCCAGCAACTTCTAAATTCCTGAAAAAAATCAACACAAGCAGACCTCTTGCAGATTTCTTAACTCTTCTGTTCTCCTAGGAATGCCAATCTCTCAGCAGGATGGAACACAATTTATGAGCCAGGATTGGCCCAAACCAAATTGTGGTTTTTCATTTTTCTATAGCAGTGGCATTCAAACTGGTAATAATAGCTGCAGCCTAGTGTAACACCCCCTCCCCCCCTCCCATCCCCCGGCCCCCAAGTGGGCAGAATAGGGTCTGGCACACAGATATTTTTCTGATCTGCTCTGTAGAGGGTGTCATATTCTGGCCTGTTGTTAGAGTAGAAGTGACCACCCACTGGCAAAGACCTTATGGGAGAGAAAGAAAGGATTCCCCTGCTCAGTACTACCCTCTGGTTTGGCAAGGTGGGTCACCAAGGAAAAGCACAGACTTAAGTGCCAAAGACCCTCACTTATGTCACATCTCTTCCCTAAACTTACCACAGCAGGAACGTTAATGAGCCACGTACCATCCACTTACCAGCACAGTGGAAGAGAAAGATCACAGGATTTTGGTGCTGGCTGGAAATGGACTGCTGTCATGTGATAGCCCCTCTCAGGGTGGTCTTAACAGAAAGTGGTGAGGGTAATTCTTCCAGTGGGCAGCGATGCAAGCAATGTAATTGGTGGCTCACTTTATCAAGAGGAAAAAGTGGCCTCTGGTTCAGACTGATAGGAAATCCGGAACAAGGGTGAATGGCTTGGCTGCTTCAGCAGGGCCCAGAAGGAACCGGATTGGAAAGTGTATGATAAGGTAACCTGGGGAAGAGTCATGATGATGAACCTATTGGTGTGGGTACAAAGTTTGTGTATCTTTGTATTTTACTTTAATGCCCACCAGAGAACTCCCACTGTAGAAAAAGCTCTTACCAATGAGATATACAAGATGTCTTTCCTTATGGACGTGGACAAATGATGAGCCTTGAAGATACCAGACCACCCACTTGGTGTCAGAGTGATTTCAACTTCAGTTTGTCCTTACTAGCATTGTACATACCCTGCCCACATGTCTCTGTTAGTACCACCATCCAAGGGCTCACAGAATTCCTCATCCATTGAAGTGGCATCCTGCACAACATTGTGGCGAATGGGCACATGACCAGGAGAGCCGCCGGTCTCACCAGATTTCTGATCAATCAGAAGTGGCTAGTCTAATGGTATAGTAGAAAGACTATAGAAGACTCAAGTAGGCTGCCAGCCTTGGGGCAATAACCTGTAGTGGTAGGTTGCTGTCTCCCAGTGTGTAGTATATGCACTGAATTAGTGGCTGTGTTGCTATGTTCCCAATAACTAGAATTCACAGATACAGAAACCAAGGGACAGAAGTTGGTGTGGATTCTCTAACAATCACTGCTTCTCAAGCTTGCCACTTAAGGCTCTGCCATGTTAAATGTCCAGGTTCCTACAAGGGAAACACCAGACAGTCATTGAACTTGAAGCTGTGACTACTGCCAGGTCATTTTAGGCTCCCCATGTTAGTGGAAGAACTGGCAAAGAAAAGAATTACTGTATTGGTGGGCAAAATTGATGGTAATTACCATGAGGAGTAGGTTTGCACTATATAATGAAAGCATGGAGGAGTTGACTGGAACCCAGAGCCAAGGATAATGGTACATGGACAACTTCAACAGCTATGGCTTGTTGAGGCCAAGGCAGTGAAGGACTCATGGCTGAGGTTCTGTGTCAGCCCATCAGGCAGGTCATGGGTGAGTAAGATCAAGTATGGATGGTGGGGGAGGGCAATGAAGCCTTTATCTTGGGATCTGCTTTTCAAGAAATTCAAGCAAGGTCCCCAGCACCTGGCACAGGATCTGAAATGTAGTCGGGAGGCCCTTTGTGGTTGGCTGAATGAACCTTTGATGAATATATGAATGAAGAGCTGTGCCTGTGCTCCGAGTGAAGGTGCTCAAGTTAATTCATGTTTGAGAAGGGCTTAGGGATCTCAAGGGAAAGTCTGTATGTTAACATGGCACTCCCAGCTCATTTCAGCAACATTCACTGACTGTCCCTCCCACAGAACCAGGGTCTTGTGAAGGCTCGCACACAGCTTTGGAAGTGTACCAAACCACCTCTCTGCTTGCCTCCCCAAGCCACCGTGTCACCAGCAGGAACTCATTATTCCTCAGAGTGACAGAGAGAAATACAATCCCTTAAGGCTTAACCATTTTCTTTCCCCCAAATAAAAAAGCCAAGTCACACATGGCTACAATTTGGATGCCATGTGACTTTCACACTTTATTGCTCCACGAATAAGCCAGTTAAATGTTTTTGTAAGTGACTGAATGAATTTAGTTTTTAAATTATTCCATGTACCTTACCCTGATAAATTACCAAAATAAACAGCAAGCATAATATAATTACAGCGTTGACAGTGGTCTAATGCTTACCTAGATGAAAAATGGCTTTCAGTCCACCCTTTTGTTTCTCTCTCCAGGGGTCAGCTGGTGGGAGATGAATTCTCTGGCATATGAGCTATCTTCCTGATGGGCCCGGAAATGTTTTTGCCTAGTGCTTAATCAAAAAAGCAGAGGCTTTGCAGATAGGGTCAGAAATCTATCAGTCTTTCACTCCTGTCCCATCTTTTTGACTTTCTGTTAGCTTTGACATTTTGACAGTCTGGCTCAATGACTCTCAACTCTTAAGGTTTTAGCCCATTCTTTTGTGGAACAGAATTTTTGGTGATACACTTGAAGAGATTAAAATATGCAAAATGAGAGTTATTAAAAAAGTAAGCAATATACAGATTTAATGCAGTCCCCTTCAGAATTGCAATGGCATTTTTTAAAATAAAAAGAACAAAAGAAATCAGATTTGTATGGAATAGCCAACACAATCCTGCGAAAAAAGAACAAGGCTGGATATATCACACTCCCTGACTTCAATTTATACTACAAAGTGACAATAATCAAAACAGTATGGAATTTACAGAAAAACAGACATACAGACCAATGGAACAGAATTGAAAACCCAGAAATAAACCCACATATATATGGGCAGATAATTTTCAACAAAGGAGCCAAAAATATACCATTAAGAAAAGAAATCCTCTTCAATAAATGGTGCTGGGAAAATCGGAAAGCCACATACTAAAGAAAGAAACTAGACTGCTGTCTGCGACCATAGGCCAATATTAACTCAAAATGAATCACAGACCTAAATATAAGACCTGAAACAATAAATTGTATAGAAGAAAACATCAGTATGAAGCTTATGGACCTTGGGTTCAGGGAGGAATTTATTCATTTGACTTCAAAGGCAATGGAAGTAAAAACAAAAATGAATGAATGGGACTATACCAAACTAAAAAGCTTCTGTACAGCATAAGAGACCATCTACAAAACAAAGAGGCAACCAACCGAATGGGAGAAAATATTTGCAAATGACACCTCCAGTAAGGGCCTAATATCCAAAATGTATAAAGATTTCATATAACTCAACAAAACAGTTAAAAATTGGGCAGAGAACCTGAACAGACTCTTCTCCCAAGAAGATATACAAATAGCCAACAGATATATGAAAAGATGCTCAACTTCAGTAACTATTAGGGAAATGCAAATCAAAACCACAATGAAGTAACTGCTTCACACCCATTAGAATGGCTGTTATCAACAAGATACCTAATAACAGGTATTGGAGAGGTTGTGGCAAAAAAGGAACCCCTCATATACTGGTGGGAATGTAAAATGGTATAGCCACTATGGAAACCAGTATGTAGGTGCCTCAAAAAATTAAGAATAGAATTATCAGAAGTCCCAGCAATCCCTTTTCTGGGTACCTACCCCCAAAATCTGAAAACATTTATCTATAAAGATATATGTACTCCTATATTCATTGCAGCATTATTCATGGTGGCTAAGATATGAAAACAACCAGTGTCCTTCAATAGATGATTGAGGGGAAGCTGGGATGGCTCAATGTGTTAAGTGCTCACTTTGCACCCTGGGGACCCAGGATCAAATCCCAGCGCATGTGGATCCACATGTTGAACTGGGGTTAGCTTCCCATGCAGGAGCCCCCAGTTCAGTTCTCACCCCCAGGTTTGGCCTCTGGCTCAAGGGGGCGTGCCTCCCATGCAGGAGGCTCCCAGCCCAGTTCCCACCCTGCCTGGCCTCTACCCACTTTTGTGGAACAAAACCATGTTGAAAGCTGAGGACTTGCAACTGTGGAGACTGCTCTGGGCCCTCCCCTTTCTCTCTGTCTCTCTGTCTCTGTCTCTGTCAAAAACAATAAAATAAATCTTAAAAAAATAGATGATTAGATAAAGAAGATGTGATACACATGCAATGGATCTCGGCCATAAGAAAAGATAAAATACTGCCATTTGCGACAACATGGATAGAGCTTGAGATTACTATGCCAAGCGAATAAGCCAGACAGAAAAAGCTAAGAATCATATGATTTCACTCATGAGGCATATAAAACTGAAAGTAACAAACAAGACAAACAAAAACTCATAAATGGGGTCAAATATATAGTGATGGAAGGAGAACTGACTCTGAGCAGTGAACATATGGTACAATATATAGACAATGCATTAATATTATAGAACTGTACACTGGACACCTATGTAATTTTACTAACCAATGTCACCCCAATTAATTTAATAAAAATTAAAAAAAAGAAGCAATGAATCATCATGTGATCACTGCTAGGGGTTTAACACTTTCTCATGGCGTCTACGAAGTTACTGCCTCATGTACTCGGCAGCTTTTCAGGCCCGTGGTATTTGAGCAGAGCTTTTCACTGCCCTGGCCTTTCACTCACATGTTTAAATTAGCATAAAAATTACCTCTGGTATTGGCTTGATAAAAACATGTGTTTTACCAACGCTTACAGTAAGTTGCACAAAGTTCTATAAGGCTTTTTACAACCTTCCTACCTCTGTGTTTCATCTTTTGAACATCTCTGCAATAAGTATTCTAGTTGTGCCAAAAATTAAATTTGTTTATCTTAATTAATATTTGGTGGCATGTTAGCAATGGGTTTGTGAATTGCCACCATCCTTTGTGTGACATACTAGTTAAGAACCATCAAGCTAATAGTGATGATTTCCCTGAAGAAAGCAGCATGAGAGTTACCAGTCATGTTTGTTAAAATTATTCCAAACTTGTAAACCAGATAAAAGGATGACTATATCCATGCACACGTTGTCCTGTTTCATTGAAGCCAACAAGCCCATGTAAGGGCCATCAGAACCTCTAAAGAGGAGAATGAAAATTTGACAACTTATTTTTTGTTTGTTTGTTTGTTTTTTTTGCGGTTAATGTTTTTTTCTCTTCTCTTCTCTCCCCTCCCCTCCCCTCCCCTCCCCTCCCCTCCCCTCTCTCCTCTCCTCTCCTCTCTTCTCTTCTCTTCTTCTCTTTTTGAACTGAACTGGAGGCCTCACCACATTTGGGAAGCACACCCCAGTTCAGCATATGGGTCCGCACAGGCTGGGGCCGGGATTTGATCCTCGATCCCCGGGGCTTCAAAGCGAGCACTTAACCCGCTGAGCTGAGCCACCCCGGCTTTCCCTTGACGACTTATGTTGATGATGGCCCTGACTCTGTGAAGTTAGGTGTTAATGAACGTAACTGATAAGCTGCCAGTGATTTTTGTCCAGCGAAGAGGCATATGATTTCTGTCTGGCTTAAGAGAGAACTCCAAAAGTTATGGCCCTATTGCTCCATTTATATCTAATTTAGCAACTTTTATTTTTGATACTTCATTTTTTCAGAACAGTTTTAATTTTACAGAAAAACTGAGAAGATAGTATAGAGGATTCCCTCATACCTTCACCTAGTTTCCCTTATTTTTAACATCTTATATTAGTATGGTACATTTGTTATAATTAGTGAACTGATATTGATACATTATTATTAACCAAAGTCCACACTTTTCTCACATTCCCTTAGTTTGCGCCTAATGTCCTTTTTCTGCCCCAGGATCCCATCCAGGATAATACTGCATTACATGTAATTGGCTCCTCTTAGCTGGGGCAGTTTCTCAGCCATCTTTTGTTTTTGATGACCTTGACAGTTTTGAGGAGTGCTGGTCAGATATTTTGTGCACTGCCCCTCTTTGGGAGTATGTCTAATGTTTTTCACATGATTAGACTAGCTTTATGGTCTTTTGGGAGAGGGGTCACAGAGGTGAGGCACCATTTTTATTACATCAAATCAAGGGTACATACAATGAACATGATTTATGACTATAATGTTGGCTTTGATCACCTGGCTGAGGTAGCATTTGTCAGGTTTCTCCACTGTAAACTTGCTTTTATCTACTCCCTTTCCTCTCTTCCTCTTTAGAAAGACGTCCCTGTGTGAGGTCCATTCCTAAGGAGCTTTGCTTCCCCACCCTGAGGGTGGAGGATCCACATAAATTATTAGGAATTCTTCATGGGAGATTTATCTCTTCTCCCCCACTTATTTTACTCAGTCATTTATTTATATCATATTTTTGTGGGCTCAATAGATACTGGGTGCTTATTGTGCTTGTTGCTAATGTGGTGTTGTTTCTTTTAGGCCCAACAGCCTGGAAATATATGCATATATATTAACCTCTGTATGTGTACACATATCTGTGAATAGTTCTGTATTGTAACCATCTGTATCTATATTAAGCTAAACATGAGTTCTTACTGATGTTTCCAACTCTAACCACGTGGCTCCTTCTAGCCTCCTCCCCTTGCTTACCTATAAATTCTCACTTCAAGAGTGGGAAGCCTCACTCCCACCAGCCACCATCCACTTAATTGTTCGGTTCCAGAATGCAGGTAGAGCAGTATCAGAATTGTTCATCTGTGCCCCAGTGGGAAACCAGGTTACTCACTAGAGGACAGAACTCAGCTCCTTTGCCTTTGGTCTCACAGACTCCACTCATTTCCGAAGCTTCTTAGGTCAGCACCTTTCCCCCGTTTCTCTTCAGTGAGGTTGTTCCATACATTTGTGATACAGATTCTCACATCATACGTAGTTTGCGGTCCTTCCTGGGATTCCCCCAACCTCTTATATGAGTTCTTAAAACTTCGCACATACCAATATTAGCATGCACTCTTTGTGCTGTAAAGTTCTATGGGTTTTGACAAATGTATAATGTCGTGTATCTACCATTCCAGTTTTAGGTTTACTGTCCTAGAAAACCTCTGTGCTCCACCTACTTATCCATCTCCCCTCTCTCCCCTCCCTCCTGGCAACAACTGATCTTTTTACTGTCTATATAATTTTGCCTTTTTCAGAATGTCATATACTGTATTTTCCGGCGTATAAGACGACCGGGCGTATAAGACGACCCCCTAATTTTACAGTTAAAACATAGGTTTAGGCCTATATTCGCTGTATAAGACTACCCCCCACTTCCGAGGCTGTAGTCTTATACAGTGAATATAGGCCTAAACCTATGTTTTAACTGTAAAATTAGGGGGTTGTCTTATATGCCCGGTCGTCTTATATGCCGGAAAATACGGTAATTTGAATCATATAGTATGTTGCCTGTTACTTAGCGATATGCATTTAAATCTCTTCCATGTCCTTTTATGGTTTGATTGCTCATTTCTTTTTGTTGCTGAGTAATATTTCATGCATGGATGTACCACAGTTTGTTTAGTCATTCACTTTCTGAAGGACATCTGGGTTCCTTCCAGTTTTTGGCATTATGAATAAAGCTCCTCTAAACATTCATGCCAGCAACCATTTTTTTCACTAACTATATAAACATTCATGTCTGTGTACTCCTTTAAACCAGGTTTTCCATTCATCATTAATTAAGAACACTATATATTTGTATGAGAATTATGTTTTTAACCTCTGACAACCATACCTTGACATGCTGTTTTTTATAAAATATCTTGAGGATGATGTAAGTAAGTTCTTCCTTTTGTGGTTTGGGACACATGTTGCATGACCTCAAGGTCATGGCCACAGACCTCATTTCCATAGACATGGTCCTTGATATGGCCTTGGATTGGTTGAGCACTTCAAGGGTAAACCTAGAGCAACATTTATGATGTGTATTGCTATTTAATGTTGGTGACCTCTTAAAGAGAAGTTGTTGAAAGTACTACTTTGCTTTTAAAGCTCCTTAAGATGATTCTGTGTGCCCCTAAGACTTTTATCAGGTCATATTAAGGACATTATTATTGTAGGGAGAGTGGCAGGAGGGTGGGATAGAAAAAGCTACATTTGAGGCCCCCTGTGCTACTCAGCAGGAATCTGCTAACACTTTGAGCCTCTTGTAAAGAAGGAAACATCATGGCAACACATTGATACTATGACTGATAAAATATCCTAATCCATTGAGATATTTGACTGAAATAAATGAAATTATATGTGTGAAATACTTCCTAAGCATGATAGAAGCATAAGTTATTACTGTCTAGTACAGTAGTTGGCAAATTTCTCCTTTATAGGAACAGACAGTAAATATTTTCCCCTTTGCAAGCCATGTGGTCTCTGTTGCAACTACTCAGCTCTGCCCTTGCAGTTCAAAAGCAGCCATAGACAGCACAGTGAGCCAATGAGCATGGCTGTGTTCCAATAAAAGCTCATTTATAAAAACAGACAGTGGGCCAGATAGTATGCTCACTCCTTGTCTAGAGTAAACATGGAAAGACACAAACCACTGTCTACTCCCTTCCTCCTGAAATCTCTTTCAACTACAGTGCTGGAGAAGACATTCAATAATTCACTGAGAGTCCTGACACACAGACTATGAAAGCCCTAGGTGGCCTGAGTTATTTGTCAGCCCATCTCTTTGAAAACCACAACTGCTTCCTGCTTTCTACGCAGGTCTCCATCTTCTCTGTGAATGGAGCCAGCCTTTCTGCAGGAACAGTCACTCTGTTTACCCATTGAACTGCTCACCCACTCTTCTAGGCCATATTATTATTAAGTGTCCAGGAGGACCAAAATCCTATTATTGTCCTTAGCTGAACCAGAGAATTGAAAAAAGAGAGTCGCAGGAAAGAAAAGGACCTACGTAAGATCTTCCTGCGCATCTTCTGTGTGAGAAACTGTTCTAGGTGCTTTTCATATTGAACTCACTTAAAACTGGCAATGATTTTGTAAGACAGGTATTAGCATACACATTTTACGTTTGGCATGTGTAAATTTTGTAGTTAGAATATTCAGTTTTCCATATATGTACATTTCTTCTGAAATCACATCTCAATTTCCACAGAGAACAGAAAGTTTAATTTTGTCAACTCAAAGTATACTAATTCAGTCATCCTGGACTTAGATATAGTCAGTACAGTTTTAAACTCAATTAATGCAAGTTTCTCCCTGCTCCTCTTCTTTACCCTTGACTTCCAGGGGTGAGCTAAGTTTCTTGGGATGATGGCTTATGTACCATCCTGTAACGAGAGGTGAATGCTGGCCTCTGTCCTTGCTGCATTCTCCTAGAAGTTTGTCTTTTCTAGTCTTCCTGGTCTTTGTGATTTCCTGCCCTATCTGTGAGGATCTTACACTCCTCCTCCTTCTTGTCCCAATCTCTGGCTCCTTTGGGACTATGGCTCATGCCCAGTTGCTTTTCTGTGTGTCCAGGGAACTCATAGAAACCTTTTGCTTAGGTTGTATGAGGCTGCCCTGAGGTTAATTGACCGGAAAAATCCCTCAGCCATTGTTAGGCTGCCCCCGTGGGCCATGTTTCTTCAGTTTCTCTCTCCCCTTCTATCCAGGTTTTTTGATCTATGGAGGGGGCCATTGTCCAGGGCACTTCCGAGGGACCTAAACGTTGGCTATTGCTCTGCTGGCCCTTCTTCCCACAATCATTGAATTCATCTTTGTTTTGTTGTTTATAAGAGAAAAATGTTTTTATATCACTCTACATTTTCCCCCTGTTGTTTAGGTCACAGTATAAATTCTGCAGAATCTTCCAGGATCCTAGTCCCTTAGGAATTCAATGTTTTCTCTTTCAAACATTTTTTCTCTTTCAAACCCTCCTGCATGCTGCAGCAAAAAAACTTTGTTTTGTTTATTCCAAAGATTTATTTTATTGAAACTTTGTTTTCAATATATGGTTTCTTCTCTAGGCTTGTAAAAAAGTCTTAATTCAAAACTCACGGTTTGCAATTATTTCTTTGATTTCAGCATATTTGCCTTCCCCTTAAGAATAGTGTGTATGGAGAACTGCTTTCATTTTGTTTAAGTTCATTTTTTCCCCTTAGAAATAAGCATGAAAAACTTAAGATCAGATTCAATACAGGGCAGTTTAGGATTCTGTTTGTTTCTTTGTGTGAGTGATGAAGGCGAGGAAAAGGGCACCAGGGATCAGGAGGAGAAACGTTGGATAGCATCTCCAAAATATCAGCCACACATCCTCACTTATGAGGAAACAGAGACCCTGCAGGGTTGACCAGCTAGCTCACTACCACACTGGAGTGAGGGGAGGACTCAGGAGTACCAGCTGGGTCTGCAGCCAGATCTGCCTGACTCCAAAACAAACACTGGAGTGGGGAAAGGCATTTTTGGTTTCAGCAATTTCAGATGCCATGAAAGGGCCCAGAAAGATAAGAATGAAGATAGGTTTCAGATGAGGAGCTCATGGGTAACCTCTGGCAGAGCTGTGCTCAGCTCCATGCTGGGCTTTGTCCACAAGACTGCAGGCTCAGAAGTCCTCATCCTGATACCAGATTTACCTCTGTGGTATTGCAAGGAGTGGTACATCCTTAAAGCATTTTAATCTGGGGGTCCAGTTGGAGAAGGTTCTGAAGACTAGAATGTCAGTTAGGATATGCTTGTGTAGTACTTGACATTACGTAAGATATCTGGGTGGAAGACGATACCAATTAGAGGAAAATGAAAGAAAAAGGAAAAAAAAAGGTGGTGTTGAAGTACGTGGATAAAAGGGTTTGAGTGAGGGTGCCCCCAAATTCCTATAGCAAGAAGTACCAACACAAGAGAAGAGCCACAGATGAAAGGGTTACCCACTCTGAAGACAGGCTCATAATTTTATCCATGAAGGAATTCTTTTTCTTTTTATTTTTTTTTTACTTTTTGCAAACTTTTCTAAAAGCGGTGCCTGTTTGCAAGCCCTCCCTAACTGTGTGCTTAGTACGCAGAGTCTTTATTATCTTGCCCTGGGAGGGCTGGCCACTGCCTTTATCTAGGAGGACAGATTTTATT
This sequence comes from Craseonycteris thonglongyai, assembly GCA_004027555.1. Classification (NCBI taxonomy): domain Eukaryota; kingdom Metazoa; phylum Chordata; class Mammalia; order Chiroptera; family Craseonycteridae; genus Craseonycteris; species Craseonycteris thonglongyai. The sequence continues at coordinate 3,296 of PVKE010029180.1, read as the reverse complement.
CTTGTTTTCTTTTTTTCTGGAACTGCCTCCTAAATACCTTGTGACAGCCAAGTTTCCAAGGTGAAGGACTTCACAGAGATCTGTCCCCTCAAGGGCCTCACTGATGTCACTCACTCCACCTGTGAAGTTTCAGTTGGCTTTATGGTGTCATCCTACGTATGCAGACACAGGGCTGGAAGGGAAAGAATGGCGTGTGCATGGTGGGGAGAGGCAGCTGGTGGGGGCAGACTGGGTTCCACTGTGGTAACACACCCTTTGCTGTTTGTTTTAGTTTTTCTAGAAACATTACAAAAAGTTTAAGTTCAGTTTAGGATTCTTAAATAGAGATCAGTTTAGGATTCTGTTCATTTAGTTTATTATTATTATTTTTAACCTTTTATTTATTTAAAGCTTTTTTATTTTGAGAAGAACACTTAACTTTAGATCTACCCTCTTGACATTTTTTATAGAGATAGGATTGCATAGGACATTGTATTCATTTTGGGTATATAAATTAATGACTTGATATATGTATTGCGAAATGATCACCACAATAAGTTTAGTTAACATCCATCACCACCTCTTAACATTTTTAAGTGCACAATACAGTGTTGTTGACTATCAGCACAGGTGTTATACAGATCTCTAGAATATATTCATCTTGCCTAACTGAAACTTTATATCCTTTGATTAGTAACTCCCCACTTCCCTCTCCTCCCATGTTCCTATCTTAATTCAATTTGGCTCTGATGTATTGAGTGCCTTCTTGTACAAGACACTGTGGCAGATGGCAGTAGAAATGTAATAATGGGGAAATCCCAGCTCTTGTTGCCTCAGTGCAGGGGCTAGGTAGAAAAATATTCAGGTAGCTCTAATGCCTAGCAGAAGGATATTAATCCAGAACTCTAATACTCCTCTTAAGAGAGGAAAAAAATGGGCATAAGAACATTTAAAAAATTACTTTTGGTTGGGGTCCTCTCAGAAGACATAGCATTTAAAACAGAATTTGTAAGTAGAGCTCTGTTTCATTAGGTGGAGGTGGGGAAACCAGCTAAGGATATCAAAATTCTGGATGTCTTGCTCCTCTGTGGAGCCCAGACCACCTGGTATTAGAAGCAGATCCCACTTTGTCCCTCTACTTTTATTTTCCCCATGACTGCCTAAGATTCCAATTGTATAAAGTTCCCAGCCACCTTGAATATGGAAATTAACCAAAAACGCTTCCCTGGGAAGAGGGAGAAGAGTTGGCTTTGAGAAAAAGAATAAGAAATAGGTCCTAGAAGGACAGAGAAGAGGGGACAGAACAGACTTTGCATACAGAGGAGAGAAGTGACAAGTCATTAAGACTGAGGACTTCTTAATGCCTCCATAGACCATAAATAAGGGAGGACCAGAGTTAGAAAGAAGAAAGGATGTGTGCCGTGGTATGTGTCAGGAGAGTGGAGTTGAGGGATCCATCAGAGCTGTATCTGCAGCTCTGTGCTTCCATCTCAGCTTAGCAGCTGTCTCATCCATCAGTGGGCTCATACCAAAAGGGCCATTTGGCACATACACTGAATCCTGAGGCCCCCAGGCCGGGCATTTGGGCTCTCTCTGCAAGTGGAGGTGGTCTTGGCCCCGGGGGCAGTGCTCCAGGTGGAGGCACAAAGGCACAATGAGTGTGGCAAGAGGGGAGCAAGGCCAGAGCAGGATGGTGGGTGTGTAAGAACAACCAGGAGCACTTGCATGGGCCAGATTCTGGGCTCGACAGGCTTTCCCTGTATTTTCTTTCTTTCTTTTTTTTTTTTTTATTGTGTTTGACAGAGAGAGAGAGAGAGAGAGAGAGAGAGAGAGAGAGAGAGGTACACAGAGAGAGATACAGAGAGAGAGAGAGAACTGAACTGGGGGCACTCCCCAGTTCAGCACATGGGTTCGCCCGGGCCGGGGCCGGGCCGGGATTTGATCCTGGATCCCCGGAGCTGCAAAGTGAGCTCTCAACCCACTGAGTCATCCTGGCTTCCCCTCCCTGTATTTTCTAACTTGATCCCTACAGAAACTAAGGTGGCCACTAGTGACTTGGAAAGCACTTTTCCCGAGGACAGTGGAAGTGGGAGCTGGGTCTGCAAGGGGTTTAGGAGTGAGAGGGAGGGCTGTGGAGGCTGCAAGTCTAGGCCATTCTAGGAAGTGTGTCAGGGACAGGAAGTGGAGAGAAGGGTAATGGTTCAAGGGAGAGGCAGAAAGTTCCTTTTTTAATATTTTTTCTTAAAAAAAAAAAATTTTATTTTCTCGTATTAAATAAACTGAGAAGGGAAGGAGCAAGTAGCAGGATAGAGGGTGACGATACCATACTAGCAGGGGTGGCCAACTTTTCTGTATATAAGATCTACTTTTTATCTTAAAAGTGTGTCGCGATCGACTTGTTGTCATAGGCGTAGTCTAAGGGGGAAGAAGGGGTGTGAAATGCATACTATGTTTATACACTGTGTTTCAGTATAAGGTGCATTCCAGCGAGGTATGGGTAGATAAGTAAAATATACGTTCAAAACTATTTTTTATTTTTAAATCACTTATTAAGTTTTCGAGATATAGGCTCATGAAGAAAATAAATTTCCAGACCCAACTTTTGATAGCATTCTGTACATGCGGTACCTAAAAAATTCGATTTTCCAACACTTTTTCTATTTTTGTTTATTTATTTATTTATTTATTGACAGAGAGAGAGAGAGAGAGAGAGAGAGAGAGAGACACACACACACAGACAGAGACAGAGGGAGAACTGAACTGGGGGAGCTCCCAGCTCAGCACATGGGTCCGCACGGGCTGGGGCCGGGATTCGATCCTCCATCCCCGGCACAGCAAAGTGAGCGCTTAACCCACTGAGCCATCCCGGCTTCCCCCAGACACTTTTTCAAGATAGATTTTTACTAACTTAAAATGCAATTTAATTTTTTTATCAACTGCAATGTATAAGTTGTTGTACTATTTGTTCGTAAATATGAAAAAGTTGTTATAAAAATGCACAGTATGGCTGATAATTTGATTTCAATATTTCACTTTTGCGTTTTTTTGGGGCCAGGAAAATTTATCATGAAAGAATAATATGACTTACTTTTTGCTAATCTATCAATAGCTCACTGAATACACCTCGTACTGAAATATAGATATACGGCTTATCTACCTACGTAAAAAACAACAACAATAATTATTTAAAGGGCCAAAAAACTCACGTCCAGGGGAATTAAAAGAACATGGATAATTATTAACAATATTTATTAATTCAAAGTAGCTACAGATAAAGACAGATTTAGAATTTACTTTGTTGCCTTAACATTAATGGG
>PVKE010029179.1:0-20515 GCA_004027555.1 Craseonycteris thonglongyai | reverse complement strand
TAAAACATAGTAAGAAAGTACTGGGGAAGCCGGGATGGCTCAGTGGGTTAAGCGCTCACTTTGCAGCATCAGGGACTAAGGATCAAATCCCACCCCGGCCCCACTCCAGCCCTGTTTGGACCCATGTGCTGAGCTGGGGAGTTCCCCCAGTTCAGTTCTCTCTCTGTCTCTGTCTCTGTATCTCTCTCTCTGTCAAAAAAAAAAAAGAAAGTACTGTTTTCCATGGGGACAAACCTGGAACAAAAAAAAAAGTACTACTTCTATGAGTTTTATTTTAATGTTGGTCTTAAATTACAGAAATAAACCCAAGCTTAATTTAATTGCCCAGAGAAGATGGCACATTCAAAAAAATGAAATGAAACACTAATAAGCAGAAAGATTAGCCACTAATCCCTATGACTTCAGTACCAAGTAGAAACATTAGGTGTTCTATAATACATGGTAAGTATATCGCATGAAAGTGATATTCAAATTGGGCTTGAGTATCCCAGAATAACATTCCAAGGGGTAAGAGGTCATGGATTGTTCTGAGGAAATCAGTTACCAGATCTTCAATTCACTATGTGTTTTTCTAAAATTTGATCTGCCTCAAAGTTGAGGTTTCATTGATGGTTTCCATCTTTCCTTTCTCAGTCACCTGTCTGCCACTTTATAAAAGAAAGATAACCTCTCACTCAGTGACAAAGTCTCATCCATGTCACTAAAAGATGTATTAGAAGTAAATTTTTTCTTTATGTTTAATTTTTTAAATTTATATTGGTTTGATTAAATATGTAGAGATATTTATAATTAAAAAAAGTGCAAATCCGAAAAACTTTTTAACTACCGTATTTTCCGGCGTATAAGACGACCGGGCGTATGAGACGACTCCCTAATTTTACAGTTAAAACATAGGTTTAGGCCTATATTCACTGTATAAGACTACAGCCTCGGAAGTGGGGGGTAGTCTTATACAGCGAATATAGGCCTAAACCTATGTTTTAACTGTAAAATTAGGGGGTCGTCTTATACGCTGGAAAATACGGTATTCAGAGCTTTACAGTTATAGAAAACTTACTATATTTCAAGATTCTGCAGGTTGCAGGTGGCCCAGGAATGCTTTGAATGCAACCCAACATAAATTTGTAAACGTTCTTATAACATTATGAGATTTTTTTTTAGTTTATCAGCTACATTAGTGTTAGTGTATTATATGTGTGGCCCAAGACAATTCTTCCAATGTGGCTCAGGGAAGCCAAAAGATTGGAACACCCTGCTATATTCCATTAGAATAAAATTCTGTAGGATTAGTATAATAGAAATACCAGTACAAGAAAAAAGAGAAACATTAAAAATGTCCTGCTATTAAAAAAAAAAAAAGACGAAGTTCATTTATGTTTGATAAGAATAATGAAGGTATCATCTCTCTTACTTAATTTCATTTGGATACTCTTAAAAGAAGAGTGAGGGGAAGCCAGGATAGGATGGCTCAGTGGGTTAAGTGCTCACTTTGCAGCCCTGGGGACCGAGGATCGAATCCTGGTCCCGGCCTGTGCAGACCCATATACTGAACTGGGAAGTGCTCCCAGTTCAGTTCTCACCGGGGTGAGACCCCGGCCCAGTTCCTGCCCTGTGCAGCCCCTCACCCACCTGTGGAATGAAACTATATGGAAAAACCAATGATGTACAACTATGGAGACTGCTCTGGACCCTCCCCCTTCTCTCTGTTTCTGTATCTCTCTCTCTCTCAGTCAAAAACAATTAAAAAAAAAAATCTTAAAAAAAAAAAAAAATAGAAGAAGAGTGAGGTTGCAGTTTTACTATTTATAATGTTAGACATTACATTATGTGGGGAAGCCGGGATGGCTCAGTGGGTTAAGCGCTCACTTTGCAGCGCTGGGGACCGAGGATCGAATCCTGGCCCCGGCCCGTGTGGAACCATATGCTGAACTGGGAGCTCCCCCAGTTCAGTTCCCTCTCTGTCTCTGTATCTCTCTGTCTCTGTCAAAACAAATAAATAAATAAAAATATATTTAAAAATCTTCTTTAAAATAAAAAAAGAAAATAACAGAAATTACATTATGTGTAGCCATTTAAATTTATGATACAAAATGTTGGATTTTAAAATGTGCAAATAAATACAGAAGTTTGAAAATGAATGTCACCAGAAATTAAAAATCTTAGGAGCATGTACAGCAAAGAGGAGGTTGGGCATTTCAAATTGAAAGGCATTAAGATTTAGGATGTTGGGAAGCCGGGGTGGCTCAGTGGGTTGGGCGCTCGCTTTGCAGCGCCGAGGACCGGGGATCGGGTCCCGGCACCGGCCCGTGCGGACCCATGTGCTGAACGGGGAGCTCCCCCAGTTCAGTTCTTTCTCTGTCTCTGTCTCTGTCTCTCTGTCAAAAATAAATAAATAAAAATATATTAAGATTTAGGATGTTGGGGAAAGCCAGGACGGCTCAGCGGGTTGAGCACTCGCTTTGAGGCCACGAGGACCGAGGATCGAATCCCGGCTCCGGCCCAGGCAGGACCCGCATGCTGAACTGGGGAGTTCCCACCGTTCGGTTCTCTAGCTGTCTCTGTCTCTGTCTCTCTCTCTATCTGTCAAAAGTAAAATAGAAATAAATATGCACTGAAGATAAAATAATTACTCTCTATAAATATAAAAAGATATAAAAAAAAAAGATTTAGGATGTTCATTACTCTGTATAAGATGAAAGATAAAATGATTCATTCAAGTACATGATAGAATACAGTAATGAATGAACAAGCATTTTCTATTTTTGACAAAAAGAAAACAACAAATAAAAGCTGCAATGACAGTTGCATAAACAATGAGTGGTGTTAGAACATTGGAATGAGATCCTGATAGGTGTGGAGTCTCTTTCTCATCAACTATTTTAAAATTTAGGACTGCCTCCATGTAAAAGACAGGACAGTCCTAACAATGCTTTCAATCCTACAGTTCTCTAGCTAAAAATAAAACAGATCAAATAAAACTCAATGAAGAACTGTCAAAATCAAAATTAAACTATTCACAATTTAAAGTTACATGTCAATTTCATTCCTAGTAAAGAATATCAGAACAAACAAATGTTAGGAACTTGAGTATTGCTTAGGTAAAGTGGGAATAGGATTGCAGAATGTCTATAAACACCTATATGTGACTTTAAAATAGAAAACACTGTTATTATAATACAGTCACCACATGAATATCTGCAAAGATTGCCCATATGCCTTCACAGCCAATCCCAACTGCCATGCTCCTCCTTGTTTGCACCTTGGGAAGGTGGTTCTGATCCACTAAGAACAGTGGCAGGAGACACATACCTATTCCCATTCCTTTTCTCTTATTTGGATCCCACAGTCCAAACCTCACCCAAAAATGACAAACATGGTAAGAAAGTGATGAAAACCTCAGCCAAGAGGGCTCCTACTAGAATAATTGTTCATTCCTTCAGGGAATAAATGGGTATTTTGGCCTAAGAAAACTGGGTTGATAAGCACTCCATACTAGGATACTAGTTCACAGTAAGTCTTTTTTTATGGCAGATCTCACTGCAGAACAGCAAACAGCTTCCTCTCCACAGCAGCACTGCTCCACCCTCCAGGGAAGGGATAAGATACTTAATAGGGAGGGGAAGACACTGTTCTTGGAGCAATGTTCCCTTGCTACAGTTATTTCACAAAAATAAATTCCCTGACCCAGAAAAAAGGACTACAAATCCTACTATATTAAACTTACTGTTCATCATTTTCACTCAATACTCACCATCCTCTCCCCACCCCAATCAATTAATCTGGTAACTGAAAATCAAATATTTGCTTTCAAATAGTATTGAAAACATGAATTATGAAAACTATCTCTGAAGCAAAAATATTTTTAAAAAAATCAAACACTGCTAATAAAAGATGTTCAGAGATTTTATGTGTTTAAGAAATTCAAATATCACTGACAGTCCATAACAATCTATCACAAGAAATTCAATTATCATTGATAGTCCATAACAATCTATCACAATAATTCTGGTTAAAAAAAAAACAACAACTTATATTTTAAAAGGGCACTCACAACTTAAAGGTTTTACCTAGATCTTCCTCAATCCCTAGTTGTAATTTCTTCCCCTCCATCTTTTCTATGTCTTCATCGTTGAACTTATACCATTCACCAGACTGTGGATCTTTCACATGGGCAATGTAGTGGCCAGAATAAGCACTCACTCCTCTGTGTATGAGGACTGCACTGAGTTCATACACATAGGACCCACCTAGAGGAGAAAGGGAGGAGAAAGTGAAAGAAATTTTTGATAACAGTATTTCTTCTTGTATCCTGAGCCTGAAATGTAATAAATACAGTTCTTTATGCATCTGACAGAATTCAAACCATGTCATCTAAGGTTAAAAAAAAATTTAGTCTTACAAAATTATGTGGCAGACACCGTCTTAAGCAGCTCTCTGTGTAAACTCTCCATTCCCTCTGTGACGTAAACAGATGGAAAACTGTGGTATTCTGGGCTATAGCACTACTCTGCCCTTCTGCATAAGCTGGTGGGGCCCATATACCTACCAAAAATCCGTTTGTATTCTCCAACTACTTACATAAATTAATTACACAGACTAATGAGATTTGAGGGTAAAACTAAAAGGAAGTATTATTTCTTAAAAAACAGGAGAAAAGAGTTTTAGAGAAAATTGGAGTAAGTCGTTAAGAAAAATTGCCTTCAAAATAGGTATAGACAAAGACTATTAGAAACAGGAAAGAAAACATTAAATGTATGAATGATTCTGCACTCAGATTTCTTCATAATTATTTTAAGTTCCTATTCCACTTTAAATAAAACCTACAAATCACAGTCTGTATATTATGCAAGTGATTTATCCAAGAGAAGGATTTATCCATATATCAAAATATAAGCAAATGAACAAACACATTTTAAGATAAAATATGTTAAAGTTTGAAAAAAATCTTTTAAAGATTCTAAAACCAATTGTAGGGAGAAAATTATATGTGTTGAAAAAGATCACTTCTACTACACATTTTATTAAACATTAGACTCATTCAATAAATCATTAAGCATGCTGGACACTGTTTTAAGAACACAGGATACAGGACTGACTGAAAGGACAAAGTCACTCTTGTAGCTCAATGGGGGACACAGGCATCAGTAATGCATATTATACCTGGACCAAAACCCACCTATAATGCACCCCAGATGAAAATAATTTAAAATATTAGGTTAGATAAAAATAAATGTTATTAACATCTACAACATGAGTTCTTAAAACAGTATTTCCTAAATTATTAATGATGACAATAAACCACAGAAATATTAGCAATAACTAATTGCTATGACTCTATTACCTATGGACACCCCAAAACATTTCCTATCACATTACGATTGTTGCAGATAATCAGATTTTCTACTCTTCAACATAATGATGGTAGTTTTGATTAGCCATTGGAAATTGTTCCTCAATGTGCACCTCCTACTGTTACACCATAAATCTTAGTATGCATTTTGATAATAGGTTGGTCCAGTTCTTCATATTTAAATATAATTGGTTTCTTCTGAAATTCTATGAATTTTATTCAGTCACCAGACTCTCAAAGTGGTCTACAGGGATATTAATATCTCTAAGAAATATGGCAGGAGTTGAGTTAGAGCAGGTTCACTATTTAAAGAAACAAGTCAATTCTCCTTTTAGAAACAGATTATCTCATAGCTACATCTTTTCAGCTTTATGTAGATATGTGTGTGCAGACATATGTAAATAAGAATATAGAAACATATTAAATATTGGTTATCTGGGTGACAGGATTATAGGGGGGTTTTATTTCTTTATGAAATTTCCAAAAGTTAATTTTAGTATTCACCTATAAGGCAGTACATTTGGATAACAAAAATTACAATAGCCTATGAAAAACAGGCATATAAGTATAAACTACTGGATTAAAATTACAAGTTCTAGCTAACAATTCTAAAATAAGCCAATTTTTTATTTCTTTACTTAAAAATTAAGAGTTTACTACGGTTAGTAAACCAACACCCCCAAATTAACTATTTCTACAGTATTTTTTACCTACCAAGTCTATTGCAAATATCTTACATGTTCTCTTTACAGCATAAATTGGACAAATATATAATAAATTTAGTAATTAGAACTATTCAAAATCACACAGTGGAGATAAGGAAAATGCTGATTATATACATCTGTTAAATCTTCAGCCCCTGAGAAACCACTGATTTGTCAGACTTCTCTAATTTCAAACAATTATCTGAACAAAGAAGGCAGGAAGCAAACTACAATAGCTAAGCTTATTGGTTCAGCCAAATTTAACAGTAAGGAAGTCCAGCAGCAAAGTCTGAAGCTGTCTTCTTCCAGAAAGGTGCAAATTTTAAACCACAGTACTGACAAAGCATCATCCTTTTTTAAAGCTAAAATATTTAACACATTGCTCCCCAAACTCTCCAGTCATTTCTGTTAAAATATTTGTTTTATGACTTGTTTCTTTTGTAAGCTGCCTCTAGAACCTTTTCATGAAATGAGACAGTTTATTACATAATTACTATATTAAAAATTTCATAAGCAGTAAGATCAATTGTATAAGGGAAGTCAAACAGTCCTTCCAGGAAGGGCAGGATCATCCTGTGTTCTCTGGCAAGAATTTTCCTGTTGGGTAAAGTGAAGGACTACCAAAAGAAAAAGTAGTAAATAGTTTCTTTTGAAACTATCTCATAGCATCCTAGAACTTACCAGAATTATGCCACCTAATGTTTTTGATAAAATGTTAAGAGAAAAAAAACATGAATGCAGGCAGCTTGGAGACTTATTTTTATGAGGAATTACAGGTATGATATTCATAGTAAGCTAACAAGTGTGGGCTCAAGAACAGTAAAATATCTTCTTCGTTTTTTTATTCTTTTATACCCTTAATTATGTAGGTATCGATGAATCATATATTCTTTGTTATGTACTTACTCATAAAAAATGAAAGTAGTATTTTGGCTCACCTAAAAAGCCTTGTTCCGAGTTGAGCCAATAAAATTTAGCAGTATTATTCTGTATTCTACACAGCGGATCACAAGTTACAGTCTCTGAGCATTATAATTATCACTGCTCGGTAAAAATATTACCTTTATGTTCCACATAAGACTCCATGTCCAAAATTTCTGAGAAGCCAATGTAGGTATTCAGCTTTTTCTTATGTCCAGTTTGCCTAACCAAGAGGAAAGCTAATTATATTTCTATTTAAAACACTCATAAAACAATGTATAAGCTCTATCAGCTATTTTAATAAAGTCAATAGTAGTTATGTAGATTTTATTTAGCAATCTTGCTCAAAAACATATATGATTATAAGTAAATATAACAAAAAATAATCAGTTAAAAGATATGAATTTGGGAGGGGGTGGGGGAGGAAGGGGGTATCAATATATGGTGATGGAAGGAGAACTAACTCTGGGTGGTGAGCACACAATGCAACACATAGATGATGTAATGTAGAGTTATGCACCTAGAACCTATGTAATTTTTACAAACAAATGTCACCCCAATAAATTTAATCATAATAAATAAATAAATAAGAAGAATTGAAAGTGCTAATTCTAAATACAACAATTACTTCCAAATTTTTAATTTAATTCAAAAGAAAATGTTCCAGATTTGATTATAAAATAAAGGATATAGTCCCATGGGAGTAGAGGGTATTGTAAGAAGTAGAAAATTTACTGTAGTTTTTACACAGTAATACACAATGTCATGGCAATTCAGTTCCTACCCGAACGTTTGCTTTTTCTTTGCATTTTAAAATGCTTTTTTAGAATAAAAACTAAAGATGGTCTACTTTTCTAATTCTCAATTTTATATGGCTAGCTTCTTTCAGAATTTTGTGATAAAATAAGGAAATAGTGGGCACTTAAAATGACAGGCTCCATCTATAACTTCCACCCTCAAATCTAAAGTTTCAGATTATATGCATTTATCTTATCTGCCTATGGCAAAATCTGTACATATCTGTCCATAAGGAGCAACACGCACTATTATTTGCACATATTTACCTGTCAAAGACAAAACGCATGAGCTGTAAGTTCAGAGTACAGGGAAGGCTAAGGAGTCGGATTTTCCTCGTTGCATTCTGTTTGCTTTGACAGTTTTCACAAAAGTATCGATTATCTCCTTCTAATCTTTCTTCCTGATAAGGAATAAGACATATTAACTTAAAAAAATTAGAATGTGGGGAGAGTGGGGGGTGGGGGAGGAGGGTATGGGCATCAAATATATGGTGATGGGAAGGGAGTTAACTCTGAGTAGTGAGCACATAATGCAATGCATAAACAATGTAACGTAAAATTGTACACCTGGAACCTATGTAACTTTTGCCAACCAACATCACCCCAATAAATTTAACAATATAAGAAAATGAAAAAACAAAACAAAACAGAAAAAAGGTAGTTGTGACAAACAACAGAATAGAAATATTCTGTGAAACGTGAGAATAAGAAAAAAAGCAATTTTTCTTATGTTATTTTAAGTGTGTATAACTAATAGATTGTGTAGTACAGCTGAAAAAAAATTGAATGTGGAAAGATTTTTAGAGTGATCAAATCTCTGACGTAAGGCATAATTTCATTTTAATTAATAGCTCCCATTCAAGCTGTTTAAAATTAAGCTACTATAAATAATGAAAGATACATCAGATAAAAGGCACTGTTTAGCAGTGGCTTTATTAATTTGTATACAGTGATTTAAAATTAATGTGTATCTTTCCAAAATGTAAGATTTTTTTTTAATACCGTATATATTTATTTATTTATTTATTTATTTTTAAGAGAGAGAGAGAGAGACAGAGACAGAGACAGAGAGACAGAGAGAGAACTGAACTGGGGGAACTCCCAGTTCAGCATATGGTTCCGCACGGGCCGGGGCTGGGATTCGATCCCTGGTCCCCGGCACTGCAAAGTGAGCGCTTAACCCACTGAGCCATCCCGGCTTCCCCAAGATTTTTTTTAAGTACTTGGTTTAGGTCCTTTGTCCTGATAATCCCACTTCTGGGAATTTTAAGAAAGTAGGTTTTAAAAAGAAATATCATATGCTCATTGATGCAACAAAATTAACTTAAAAACAGTGAAAATGGATGCAAAGTACACATGGGCATTGGAATACAAGACTATATATATACACAGTGATCCCTCGTTTTTCGCGGTTAATGGGGACCAGAACCTTCCGCGAAAGCTGAAAAACTGCGAAGTAGGATTTGCCCCTAGGAATTTTCATGTATGCGGGTACAAGAATGTTTTAAATATGTAAACAGTATTCACACTTTACTCATTTAAGACAAAAATTACAACAGTATACGTATTTACTTAAACGTGTCAGTGCTAATTAATAAGGTTAATTACAAAACCTTATACAGTAATAAACATTAATCAACATTGCTTTCTGAGCGAGGCGAAGAGTCTTGTGTTGGTGGAACCAATCACGCGCCTTTATGAGAGCCCGTGGTATGTACTCTGAGTCAACTCATCTCTTTGTTTGACATGCAGGGATCCTTCTCTCTCGCGGATCCACATGAAACAACGCTCCTTTCCGCAATGTGGCTGCCGACATGGTTGTATTTTTTCATTTTTATTTTTTGATGAATATTTTGGGGAAACCCGCGAAGCACTGAAGCCGCAAAACATGAATCGCAAAGTGGCGAGGGAACACTGTATATACAAAACTTACACAGACCAGTACAGTTAATATCACTAAACCACATTCATGAGACAAAGCCAAAAGAGGAGTGCAGGAAAATTCACTGAATGGGTGTCTTTTTAAATTTGTCCTTTTTTTTTTCTCTACTAGCTTCTTGATACAGATTACTGGGACATACATACAGTGCTGGCACCATCACTTTGTTCACTTGGCTCCAGGACACCATACTCACCTGTTTCCCTCTGAACTCACTGACCAACCCTCCTCAGCATCCTTTGCTAGCCACTATCTCCCTGATTACTTAATGTTTGAATTTCCCAGGGCTCAGTCCCTGATCCTGTCTCTCTCAATCCCTTGGTGTTTTTATCCAGCTCTGACATTTTCCCCAAACTATACCTCTCAAATATAACATGCCCCAATACAAACTCCTAACACCTCTCCCAAAACTGCCCCACCCATGGTCCTTCACATCTCAATGATGATAACTCCAGTCTTCCAAGTTGCTCAGGCCAAAACCTTAGTAATCTTTGATGCTTCTTTCCTTACCCAATCTGCAAATTTTATCAGCTCTACTTTGAAAACATATCTAAAATCCAAACACTACTTATCATCTCTTCAACCTTTAGTCCAAGCCACTAACATCTCCTATCTGCCCTGGCCCCACCATCAGCCAATTCTCAAAATAACACCCAGAATTATCCTGTTAAAACAGATTACATCACTCCTATACTCACAATCCTCATTTCAGAGTAAAAGTCAAACCGACAGAGGTCTACCAGGCCCTATCTGAAATAATCCTTAGTTACCACTGCAACTTCACTTTCTCTCATTCTCCCCTTGTTTAGTCACTTCAGTCACAGTGAACTCCATCTACCCAAAACCCTCTTCTCCCTGATTCCTGCATGATATTTTCACCTTCTACTATTTTACTTCTAATTGTAACCAACATCTCCCTTATCCTTACCCCATTCTCCATCCCCTTCCCTGCTTTACCTTTTCCAAAGCACTTACTAGTATAGTTGACACACTATATATTTTACTTCCATTTGCTGTCCCTACCTGGTCCCAACACCACAAGTCCATAGCTGTCTAAAGGCAAAAATGTTTTTTTTCTGTTTTGCTCACTATGGATATATCTCCAACAGCTGAAACAGTGCCTGACTCAATCAATATTTAGCTGAATGAATTCAATTAATGGGTACTTCAAGCATACTAATGGTTGTGCTAATGGAGTAAGAAAAGTACAAAAATATTTTAAGAAAGCTTTAAAATAGCTCATCTATGATGCTGTGTCTGTTCTTCCTTGATAAAAAAGGTTTCCTCTTAGCAGCTTTTCCACTCAGAACAAAAGGGAACCATTTCCATATGTCTGTATAAATCTAAGTATACAGAAAGTAGTTATATTGAGCAGCAGGGTTGAAGAATAACCATTTTGATGTAAAAAATATTTACATTCAACACAGTCTAGTTCTCATTAAATGAAAAGGTAAATTAACCTATGGTAACAGAAGTCAGATTTCTGTAAATACTCTACTATCCCCAATCACACAGTAGGTTTTTACACATGTATAACTTTACATATAAAATAACTTGAAATAGCCAAAACTTAAAATGCAGCCTGCTTCAATACTTTATAATTTACAAAGTTTCTTCTAGATCATTACATAGACACTTCATATTCAAAAAGAGTTGAAATGAGTTTATCCATTAAATTAAAAAAAAAACAACCAATTAGAATAGTATTTAATTGTTCATGAGCAGAAACAACATATACACCAAAACTTGAATACCTTCAAAAATTCCGAGATACAATCTGTTAACTGTTTGTGGCCTTGGATATTTAACTCCAGTTCATAAAACTTTGATAAAAGCTGAGACTCTCTGCCACACTGATTGCAACTATAATAAAATAGAGTGATAAAATTAAGATTAGAGTGGAAAAAACAATAATTCTATTGTATTACACCCTAGAAATATGGAAAGAAACATTATCTTGGTTCTCTTTCACAGAAATTGTTTACACTATGTATATTTAAAAAAATCAATAAAAACAGAAAGTGATTGGGGAGACCATGTATTTTATGATTAGAAAAATTAAGAGCTGTTTTACATTTACTCTTAGTATTCTAGTTGACTCCAATCTTAGTCTTTCAGCTCTCACCACAGCCATAACATGACAAGAGATCAACCAGACAGTTCCTAACACCTGGATGGGTTCAACTGCAATTATCAAGTCAATTGTTTACATGTTCCCATGACAACATATTGCTATAAATATTTCAAGTCCCATGATAACCCATAAAGCTATAAGTTGGAACTGAACTGAAAATTAGATAACGGATGAGCAACTGTCTTAGAATAAAATGTATCATGAAAAAGCTGAAACACACTTACACAGTTACATAAGCGTATTCCCCACAGAACTGCTGCTGGACAATATTCTGCACATCTGGATTCTTTTGTTTAGACAAAGTATCTTCCAAAAGAGACATAAAGAGCTTTGAAAATTCTTGGGCATCCTACAACACAAGTTTGGGTTTACAAAAAGAAAAATCATACCTTGCTTTCCAACTTCTGATACAAATAGTTGTAAGTTAGGTATTCTAGAAACTATCTGTACTTTGAACTGAGCATTTTCAAACAAGGATGAGAGCTACGTTGAATCAGTTTGTGCCCACACATGAATTTTCAGAAATGGGATTAAAAAAAAAAAATGGGATCACAGTAAGTAAATACTCCAATTCAAAGTAATTAGAAAATAAATTAATTTTTAAAAAGCATTTCACTTCATTTTCTTCTATAAACATTCTAAGGGATGCTTGAGTACCTTTTTCTATTTAAAAAAAAAAAAAAAGGAAGAAAAGGTTCTTACCTGCTGTTGCCCTGTGTCCAAGCCCAAGGCTTTAACAAATCCTGATGGATCAATGTATCGTCTATTACTGTTTTGCAACAACGCGAACAAGTACTGGAGGTGCTCACAAATTGTTTGAGGCTCATAATCTATTTTAAAGAAGTTTGCCTTTTAAGAACTGCTATTTTTTAATGTATTTCCTCTTCACATAAGAAGATAATTATACAGCCTTACATCCAAACTATGTAGTGTTTTATTAGTTTTAAAACTTTAAAAGAAACAAATTAGCAATCACATGTCTTTTGGAGGCAATGAGGCAGCTGTGGCTATCTATATACATCCCCTAACAGCAAGAGGCTGTACAAACATTACAACAATCACAATCATGACTACTGTTTCTAGACTGTAAAGTCAAACTGAAACATCTATTCCAGGAATAAAAACTCTATTTACCATTCACATAAAATGGTCAGATACTGTAATATAATCTCAATGTCCAAGTGATAGGAATCTCAAGCATAGAGATTCAAACTTGACTGAAGATCTACTGTTAAACGTGCTAGAATTTTCAAGTTATAAATTTTAGGGAGATGGAAGAGAGTGTGCAAATAGGAAGCATGAAGCTCAAGGGCCTTAAAAGACTATGCCAGTTATCAATTTACTGTCTCTTGGCTATAAATCCACCCTTCTTTGCTGTGCTCTGTAACAACAGAGATAAGCCCTGCAAATATTTCTCCCCACACCATTCCCACTGACCTTTCTCTTCCTGGACACCCTTTCCAATCACGTAGTCGCTACAGGTACTTGGACATAAGTACAGCGCCTGCCGAAGCTCCAAGTTGAGAAACCACACTTGAAGAAATGTGTTGACGTAACAAGTAGCTCCAAGGTTAGTGAGGCCCACAAAGGAGTTCTACAAAAATGTAAAATTTACAATTATAAAACCAATTTCCCCTTAGGTAAAAAAAATGTAAGAAGCATTATTTTTTTAACTTCAGATTAAAAATTTGTTAAATCTGTCGCAACCGACATGGTATAACCACCTGAGGCCTCTCCTGGCTAGGGGCAGGGCATCACTTTCATGAAAGCCCCATTTGGGTTGACTACAGGAGTGGAAAATGTTAGACAGCACCCAGATGAACTCTAGTCTCCTAGACATCTTCTAGTCTTCTCCAGCCACCGAAATCTAAAATTAAAACACCAGGCTCTAGGAAAGATCAGTCTTGAACATGGGTACATATGTTTTTCATTTGCTATATTCCTAAATTGCCAACATTCAGAAGAATGACCAAGAAAACTTCCAGAAAAGTCCCTTTTTATCTGATAGATGTGGGAGATGGGGGACAAAGAAAGTTGGCTGGAACTTTGTCCAAAGGTAAGAGTGAGAATTCCTGAATTTACAAAGAATCATTCTTTTTAAAAGCAAAAGTACCTATTCAGTTGACAATTTTGTGAATGCCATGCTTTACGACTAGGAAATATTAATATATACTTTAAAAAGGTAAAACTATCTGTTATACGTGTGATGTATAAAAACACAAGCTCAAGAAAGCAAAGTAATATTATGGGAGCTTGTTCTCTTAATTTACTTTCTCCTTTAAAGAAACTAAAATTAAAAGTTCAAAATAAAACATGCAATGTTAAAGCAAACATAGAATCAGCACTTAAACTAAAACTATTATTTAAAAGCTTACTGGATCACATAGTTACCTATTTTAAAGCAGACCATTAAGAACTGTTCCAATTCAAGCAGTTTAGAGTCTAAGTTCCACTACTTAAAGCTACATAAAGTTATCTGAAATCAGTAATGGTTTCTGGTCATAAACACAAAATAAAAATAAATACACAAACATAGGAATACCATGTGAAATTAAAAAATGATGGCTTACCTTTTTTCTCCTTTCACAATTGGGATCATCAATGTTATGAAAACTATTTTCATCTATTTCTCCTAACCAAATATGCTCACCAATCCCAACCAAGCAATTTGGATTTCCTTTGCAGTTTCGTCTAGGAAAAATACACAGTTTACTTTAAACATACCATAGTTTCATGATAAGAAACATGAAAATTAAAACTATAATGATACATCATTTTAAATCTATTTCTCATCTATAAGATTAGCAAAACTGAAAGTATATCACCACATTCAATCTGTGAACCTGTGGAAAAACAGAACTCATTTACTGTTGATGAGAATACAAAGTGGTAGGTAGGACTCTTATGGAAAGGAATTTTGCAAAGTCTAAAAAATCTACTTATACAGCTAGCCATTTCATTTCTTTCTTTTTTTTAAAGATTTATTTTTATTGTTTTTGACAGAGAGAGAGAGAGATACAGAGACAGAGACAGAGAGAAGGGGGAAGGCCCAGAACAGTCTCCATAGTTGCACATCATTGGTTTTTCCACATAGTTTCATTCCACAGGTGGGTGTGGGGCTGCACAGGGCAGGTACTGGGCCGGGGTCTCGCCCTGGCAAGAACTGAATTAGGGGCACTCCCCAGTTCAGCATATGGGTCCAGATGGGCAGGGGCTGGGATTCTCCTTGGTCCCCAGGGCTGCGAAGTGAGCACTTAACCCACTGAGCCATCCCGGCTTCTCCAGCCATTTCATTTCTAGTAATTCATCCTGAAGATACAATGCCAAAAACACATGTACTAGGTTATTCATTAAAGCATTGTTTGTAATTGCAAAATACTAAAACAACCCAAATGACCAAATATAGGAGATATCGTCTGTACATAGAATGGAGTACTATGAAAGCACACAAAGAATCTCTATAAGCTGATATGGAGTAATTTCCAGGATATACCGGTACTAATGTAAAAAACAAGCAAAGTATAAGAGTATAGTATGCTATTTCTGTGTGCAAGAAAGATGAAGAAATAAAAAAATATCCATGCATCTCTGCTCATTTGAGCAATAAGAAACACAAAAAGGATAAAACAGACACTAATGAAATTGGTTAACTACTGGGATAGGGTAAACAAAGGAGAAATGTGACACTTCTCTGAATATATTGCTCCACACACTATTGAATTCTCAGGTCATGTGAATCACACACACACACACACACACACAGTCTGTAAAAATGGGGAAACCCTAAATTGAACACAAACAGAAACATATTTCAAACATACCTACACTAAAAGAAGGGGGCAGGGGACTAATCCAAACATGAACAGTCATTAGCAAGCTCATTTATTTAGCAGGCTAAAGACAAAAGAAACAAATAAATGCTAAACTCTAATAGCCTCTTTTTCACAGAGACATGGGCTAAGTTCTGAAACAACTTTCTGTACATTCTACATTTGAACAAATAAGTAAATATATTGCAGACAAAGAGAATCAACTTTTGGAAAGAAAAATTACAAATAAGAAAGATGAAGACTAAAATAAACCGTGCAGCACAGATTAGGAAAAAGAGTTACGGGTCTATGATTGTGGGTCTTAATATGTAGAGATAGGTAGAGTTGCCAGATAAAATTCAGGACAGGAGTTGTTTGAATTTCAGGTGGATGACATATTTATCCTGAAAATGTAGGGGATACCCGATTAGCTCAGCAGTTGAGCACTTGCCTCATAATCACACGGTCCAGGGTTTGATTCTTGGCCCTGGCTGGTGCAGCCCCATATGCTGAACTGCAGCACAACTGTTAAACTGCGAAGATGGCTCCGTGGCTAAGGTTCTTGTCTCCTATACAGGAGGCCCTCAGTCCAGTTCCTGCCCCACTTGGCCCCACACCCACGTGTGTAATGAAACCATGTTACAACTAATGATGTACAACTATGGAAACTACTCTGGGCTCTCTCTCTCTCTCTCTCTCACCTTCTCTCAAGAACAATAAATCTTAAAAAAAAAAAATGTATTTGCTGTCTGTCTGAAATTTAATTGGGCACACTAAGTGGGATAGTTTTTGTTAAGTTGAGGGCCTAAGATGTAATAACATGAGCACACCTAAGCAACCAGATCTTGATTTCTAAATATTCCCCACTCAAAGAACCCAGGGTTCCATGGAAAAATGGCTGTTGCCAAGGCTGGGCAGGGATAGTAAAAGATAAATGTGGAACATCTTGTTGTGCCCCAAAACTAAGGATGTACTCAAAGAATGATGGGGATGTTAAAAGGACAGTTTGAAGGGGACTCCCAGTGGCCAAATCTGGAACAATTTTAGCAGCTAAATTAATAACGATAGGATTATAACCTACTGAATAAAGTAGGAATCTATACTGGGATGAATGGATGGAAAATCTCTTCCTTAAAGAAGAAAACGAACTATCAAAGTAAAAGAAAAAACAGAATTAGAAATTCAACATTTTGTCATCCATAAGAATAAAAGATCAGGAAAGAATCATCAACAGATGCTAGTGTAGGCAAGTTTGAGAAGTAACATAATATTTACAGTTTCAAAGTAGCTCAGCACAAGTTAAAACTCTTTTCCCATTTAGAAAAAACAAAGTATAGCTCACTGCTACGTTCATTTAATTTACATAAACACACTCTTTGAGGCTGAAGCAAATCTGACTGGTCCTCAATATGAAAGTAAAATATAAAAATTGTTTTTTTTTTCTCTAATCCTAATATACCAGAAATGGATATGATGATCAGTATTTAATCATTTTTTCATGTGGCAAACTTTGGGGTTAAAGTTAGAACTGTAATAATCCACAAGTTATCTTGGGGTAAATGCTGTAGCTGGAAGCGCTGCTGGAGAGTATTCTTGGACGGGAAATGGGTTTATTACACAAGGAAAAATAGTAACTTTGAATGGAGAAACATGGCAGATATCCCCTTGAACAAGTGATCACAGTTCACGTAGCCAGTAATGGGGTCTAACTGACAGCATGCACCTTCTAAAGTGGGGCACTTAAGAGCAACATCAGCCAAACCCAAGTTGAGGAACTTTCTACAAAATAAGTGTCCTGTACTTTTCAAAAACATCAATGTCACAAAATACAAAGAAAGACCGAGTAACCATTCCAGATTAAAGAAGACCAAAGAGACACAACAACTGACTGCAGCATATGAGCTTGAATTTTCTTTTGATATAAATATTGTCAATATGTTCTGAGTATTTCAAAAGATTACCGGTACCCACTAAAGCAGTTAAAAGACGGAAACATGGCAAATGGCCATCAATAGGAAACTGATAAAAATAAACAATACAACCATACAATAGAAACTGTTGCAATCAGTGGGTAAAAAGAAGAAACTTTTTTATTCTATCTATCTATCTATCTATCTATCTATCTATCTATCTATCTATCTATCTATCTATCTATCTAATCTATCGATCAAACTGAACTGGAGGCCTCACTGCATTCAGGAAGCACACCCCAGTTCAGCATATGGGTCCGCAAAGGCCAGGATTCAATCCTCGGTCCCCAGGGCTTCAAAGTGAGTGCTTAACCCACTGAGCCATCCCGGCTTCCCCAGAAGAAACTTTTTGATGTCAAGATATGTAACAATATCCTTAGTTGAAAAAAAAAAAGCAAGGTATAAAACTTTTAAAATGAGTGTGATAGACTTGTTTGTTTTAGATAAAAGGATACACCATCTCTCTAAGGATGTTCACCTCTGTACTGGCTAGCTGCAGATTAAGAGTAAAAGGCTTTCTATGCTTCCCCATTACCTCTTATACCTTTCAAACTTAGAACTATGAAGTGTACTACATATTCCAAAAATACATAAATAATGATTTTTAATGTTCTGCTTAAACATACTGTCCTCCTGGCTTTAAAAAATAAAAATGAGGGGTGGGAGAAGAGGGGGCATCAAATATGTGGTGATGGAAAGAGAACTGACTCTGGGTGATGAGCTCATAATGCGATATACAGACGATGTAATGTAGAATTGTACACCTGAAACTTATGTAATTTTTACCAGTCAATGTCACTGCAATACATTTAACAATTAAATAAATACATAAATAAATAATAAAAATGAAAACAAGTTTGGCCAATGTAAGAGCAGTTTTGTCCAGTTTATGTCAAAGCCAGGCTGGAATAACTTACTAAAGAAATAAAAGTAGGACTGATCTACTGAAGGGGGAAGAATCTAAAGGGAATTAATTTATTTTACCTATAACTCATCTCTAATTTGAAAGGACTACTACAAGGGAGAACAATTATGATAGTAAAATAAATAAATAAATCACCCCCTTTACATAAAAGTTATTTTTCTCTTCTCTCAAGAAGATAGGGGGAAGCTGGGTTGGCTCAGCAGGTTAAGTGCTTGCTTTGCAGCCCCAGAGCCCAAGGATCGAATCCCGGGCTCAGCCCATGTGGACCCATATGCTGAACTGGGGTGTGCCCCCAGTTCAGTTCTTGCCAGGGCCTATGCAAGAGGCTCCCGGCCCAGTCCCTGCCCTGTGCAGCCCCGAGCCCACCTATGGAGTGAAACTATATGGAAAACTAATGCTGTCAACAATGGCGACTGCTCTGGACCCTCCCCCTTCTCTCTGTCTCTCTCTGTCTGTCTCTCTCTCTGTCAAAAAACAATAAAAATAAATCTTAAAAAAAAAGAAGACAGAAACCAAGCTTGCCTAATGCAAAGCCCACGGACCTTATGCAACCCAGAACAGCTTTGAATGAGGCCCAACACAAATGTTTTAACTTTCTTAAAACATGATGAGATTTATTTTGCAAAAAAAATTTTTTTAGCTCATCAGCTACCATTAGTGTTAGCGTATTTTATGTGTAGCCAAGACAATTCTTTCAATGTGGCTCAGGGAAGCCAAAAGGTTAGATACCTCTGATATAAAACAAACAACTCACACCCCCCAAAAAGTTATTCAGAGACTGAGGAAAGTAATTTTAAAACTTTCCTTGGAGTAAGAGTAAGGATTTACTGGAAAGAGTCTCCTTAAAAAAAAAAAAAGACAGCTGGCAGCATTGTACTACAAGGTCTTTAAGATAGGAAAAGATAGAGTGAAAATGTACCTCTAAAACTAAATAAGTAGGTATCTATCCTTTTAAATCTGCTTGTCAAGGTATAATATCGAGTTTCATTTGTTCTTTTGTACAAGGAAGGTGGTAAGACACTGTCACATGATTACGGCTGAGAAGACAGGCACGCGACTAGGGGTCAAAAGCACACATCAGCATTCTCTCTGAAAAGGGCTCCAACGGAACTGCTAAGATTTTAGTCTCTTGTCCCTGACAGCAAAATAATAGAGAAAATGGACCCAAAAGTAGGCTGTCCTTGTCCTTACCTCATCCCCTCCCCCAACACACACACTAATCCTGTGTCCTTAGTCCAAAACTAGGTTCAAAAAGCAAATACAAATACAGCTGACCCTTGAACAAGGGTCTGAACTGCATGGGTCCACTTACATGTAGAATTTTTTTCAATACGATACAGTACTACAAATGAATTTTCCTTGGCATTTTCTTATCTCTAGCTTACTTTATTGCAAGAATAGAGTACACAATACATATAACATACAAAATATGTGTTAATCGACTGTTTACTGGTTATCAGTAAGGCTTCTGATCAACAGTAGGCTATGCTTAGTTAAGTTTTTAAGGAGCCAAAGTTATACTGTGGGTTTGACTGTGCATGGTGCCCAGTGCCCCTAATCTATCCATGGGGGTGTGGGGGCAGTGAGACAGGGAAATTTAAAGAGGATGTTATTATAATAAACAGATGAGAAATGAGGATCTGAAATGTCAGAAGATAGTACAGGTAAGAGATACTGCATAGTTCAAATCAACAGTACTTGTTAGTGATCATTTTTGTGGCAAGTATGATAAAAGAATATATCAGGTTTTTATATATGTGGTTTCATTTAAAAATCTTTTTTTAAAGAAAGAATCACTAGTAAAGAATGCTTTGAGAATATTCACATCTAGAAATTCATAAAATGTTCATTCACCTAACAACCTGATTTTATTTGAAAATTTGAATTCTGATCAGAAGAATCTGAGAGAAAGTAAGCATGCAGCAAACACAGCAGACCTGACACGAGGATCCTGGCTAAGCTTCTT